>JAHWFP010002675.1:0-13576 GCA_023313725.1 Lithobius niger | reverse complement strand
TTCACTAAAACTACCGTTACATGTAACGGTAGTTTTAGTGAAAAGTTTTTCTGTGTAGTTTCTGATGAAGAGGATCGGTACAAATCCTCGAAAATTCAAGTAGACTAAATAAACACTAGTCTCACAGGTGGTGCAAGTGTTAATTTCCTTCCAAGACAAATAGGGTTTCAAAGTTTTCCATTTCCCCAACAAGAATAACAACAACAATATTGTAATCACATTAAAATAGCATTTAAAAGGCCCTAGGCCATGTCAACACCTACGTTTTAAGCTAAAAAATTCGAAATCGGTTCTTTGGTTCAATCTCCAGGACAACAACAAAACAACAACAATAAATGGCCATACTGTGGATGCCGAACAGTTCGATTGTTGTCAATAAAATTTTTACTGCAGTGAAATAGATCCAACACGACCCCAAACACAGAATTTAATTGGTCTGTGTCAATTCTGGGTGAAACTATAGGGTTTAAAAGTTTGACGTTTAACATGGAAGTTCATGGCCGTTGTTGATGCATAATATGTCGTCTTTTTAGATTACTTTTTGCAACCAAGTTTCTGATAAGTTTGCCTGAACTAGAACTTTCCTGACTGAATTTTGACGTCATGAGCAGTTTTCGCGTATTTGAGGGTCAAGAAAAATACGTCAATCCATGCTTCTTGTGATTTCTGTAAAGCCAAGAGTGTCCCAAAATCGATGTATCGATTATTTCGACGCAAACTAATTGCAGTTGTTGCTCACAGTTCGTTCATCACATTCCTCAGCGTGCCTGCATTTCATCTACACCATTCAAAATATACGAGTTTGTTCGTTTGAACGTTTCTACACCTACTGCTCCAGCAGTAAGGCCTGTTTAGTGACGCTAAATGAAAGATAGAGATAGCACAGCGAGAAACGCACTGAAAACGTTCAGTTTACGTGGAACTTGCTGAATTCACTCACCTCCCTATTAGAAACGGAAATGTTTGGCACCTTTTAAAACAGGCAGGCCTATAGGTTTTCATTTTCCGTGCGTCCAGTCAGTTGAAGCAAAACCAATTTTAAGATCTATATGTACTATAATACAAAATACGTCGTTTCTTTGATTTTTTATTGCGATCAAATTTGGTACCTGAAAACTGCTCATGACGTCATAATTTGCTCAGGATAACTATAACCTTCCAAAATTGACTTACCAGAACAAACTACGACGTCGTAAGCAGTTTTCACGGCATTTTTGCGTGTACTTGAGGGTCATAAAATCAAGTCATAGCGACGAAAATAGGCCTAACGGAAGCGCAAGTTAATTATATTTCAATTGGTGACTACTCCCTTCTTTGTAGGTGCCGTGGTTCAAGAGGAGTAGAGGTACACGCACGTACACACACGCACATTGTACGTTTTTATTGGTGTAGATGGGTAATAAAGGGAGTATTCCCTGGACAAACGAAACAGACAGAATAGACAAACATTTTGCCATGTAAATTTTAAATTGTAACTTTCTCACTCCAATTCAGTTAATGTATTAAATGGTTAAAAATCATTTTTGTTTTTATATTCAGCAAAGGCAGATTAATAAATTGTTCCATTCTACTCTAGAAATTTGCCAAAAACCCGAACCAATGGGTATAATTCCACTAGAATATTAATAATACTAGCAAAAAATTTATATTAAGGGTATCTGGATCAAAATTTATTGACTTTCATTTTCCACTGAAAATTATTGATGAACGTAGGCCCACGAATTCGGAGTAGATTAAACTTAACATAAGTAATGACAACGAAGAAATTTAGGAATACAATGGGTGTGATTGATTGTTTTTTTTTGTGTGTAGATAAAAGAAGGTTTTGTTTGTATTTCAGTACTTGGCCTGCTTATCTACTAGTTCTTCCAATGACAAATTGGCTTTTGATGTTGGTCTTCAGGAGCATTGTCAAGGTAAAGTTTGTTAGCAAGATTTTACAACTTTTATTTTACTATTACGTCACGTACACACATAGGAATCCATATAGTTCACCCAGTGTGTCAACCTGGCCTGTTATTGAGGGGTGGGGGCGACAAGGGGAGCATTTTGTCTCGGGACCCGGTACTTTTGGCCCAATAGTGGGGACCCTGTCCCGCAAAGGGAAAGAAAAGAAGTTGGAATGAAGTCCCTGGTCGACAATATTTTTCCAGGCATCAACATTTCTCTCTGCGGCTCTGGATTCAACACTTTATGGCCGGTGGGGGGGTTGCTGAAGGGAATAAAAATGTGACCACAAATTTTCGATGACCTCCCCTTCGAGAACCTAAAAAAAACGTGCTCTCCCCCCCCCCCCCCCACTCAAGGTCCAAAATAATGTGACCCCCTCCAAAAAAATGTGCTTTTCGTATGCCTATTAGCTCTCGACACCGACAGTTACCATTAGTTGTAAGGATATGTGTCTCGTTTTTAAGGAAAAGACATGTTGGGTTAAAAATGTTCTATAAAATGTTTCTTCCATCAATTTCTTGTCCACATTCATACAATAAGGGTGATGAACTCACTGTTTGCTTGTATGACAGCATCTGTAACAGTCTACACCTGTAAGAAACCAGGTGCCAAGGTTTTTTTGTAAAAAACTATACTTGCAGTAATGGTACTAATAGCTTCAAAACCTTGTAAACACTCATATCATGGGGTGTCTGTGGGAGGGGAGGGGGGTTAGTTTGGTATATGAATTTTAAGAGTTTTTTAGTCTTATATGTTTGACATATTCGTGGTAGGTAGAGACATGGCTAAATGCGTCACTAACTGACAACATGCTCTTGTCACGTTTTCCATGCACTATCATTAGGCGGATCACTGGCTGGTGGTTTACTGAAAACTGTCAGTAGCCTACTAACTTTGTTTACATTTTGTTTGATGTTGTTTCAGAGGTTCAAGTTCCACGCTGGTGAAGGTTTTGAAGGTTTTTGTAAGAACAATCTTAAAGTAGGCTACTCGATTCGTGGTTGGTTCCCACATCAGGTGGGAAGAAATTATTTGTTTGAGAAAGTAAAACATAATTTCACTAAGTGATTACGAGAATTAAAAAACAAATCCTATGCAGACCAAATGGATGCTGTCGGTGGGTTCCCTTACCACGCTTTGCAATCTGGTCGATTTCGATTACTGCAAGTTATTCGAACTTATAAGCACGGGCAGAAGGACTCACGGTCATCATTTTAAACTTGTCGTTTCATGTTCCAAAATTAACGTGAGAAGTTCTTTTTCTGGCAAACAGGATCGTCCCAATTTGGCCTGGACTGAAGATGTTTTACGTCTGTCCAGGTCGAAGGCCATAACACCAGGTGCGCTCCTGAATGCAAACGTCCAGGGATGAGGGAGACACGGAAAACACATAAGAAAAAAAACCATCCGCCAAAACTGCTGAATTTGCCCAGAAGCAACAGCCAGAGAGACCGTAAGTCAACTAGCACAAACACAGAAAGTCTCCAATCTGATAAATAAAAGAAAGACCTACAGAAGCATAGTAATCTCTAAAGACAGATAAAGGAGAGAATATAAAAAAAAAGTCACGAAATGAAGCACACCAAAAAAGGTAAAATGGTTAAAACACGCAAAACCAGGGAAACCAATCTCCCATGCAAAACCCAGCTGCAGGTAAAGGGTCATGCGAGTAAATGTAAAATAAAAAAAAACCACTTTAGCATAAAAATTCAAAACACTCAGATCACAGCCCCCTCTACTGGAGTGCTGGTCTGTTACAATATCCAATCGAATTAAACAAATTAACACACAATATCAAAAAAAAAAAAAAAAACCCAACAGGGCAGGTGGCAAGGACCATCGTTAATCCACGAGGCAACTGCATGTGTCACCACGAAAGGGGAACAGCCCCGAAGGGAGCAATACAATACACTCACAATCACCTGGTTACAGCGACCGAAGTATTGGTCTTCAATAAGGGCATTACACAACGTCGAGAATTCATACACAAAAGTGAGATGAGGATAGTTTCAAGAGAATCCCTCAAGAATAACCTATCTAAAGAAAGATGATCTTGCAGAGAGCCGTACTGAAGAACTTGCTGAACGCTTTCTAGAGTGGCACCACAACGACTAGAAGAATTAGCTTTCTTCCCAAAGCAAACGAGATAATTTGCAAAATTCCCCATGTTCGGTAGCACATTGAATAGTCTTAGTAGACAAAACATCAAAATGCAGGCGCACTTTAGGAACGAAAAAGTAGGTTGGGCGGCCCTTGGTTGAACAATCCTATCTCTCCTGCCACATCTTCATAGTATCGTTTCGAGACAAAAGCTTCAAGCGTGAAGAAGGTAAAGGGAGTTCCTCTTTCTCCAGATTAACAGTGGTCTTCGCGGCCAGATCTGCAGCTTAATTTCTAGGGATGCCAACATGGCCTTAACCCAAGCAAATTTGTCTTCTTCGTGTGCTGCCATTCAGACAGAAGAAGTCAGGCAAAAGCAATTTGATGGAATCATGGAATCGGGTTTCAGCTGGCAATAAATGAGTTGCTGTAAAAAACAATGCTGTCGTCTGATTGAAAGTGGTCAATGGATAAGCGGAAGGCAGCTGTGATGGCATACATTTCTGCCTGAAATACAGAATTCAGGTCTCCCAGCCGAAAGCTTTAACTGCAAAGAACAATTCCATCTCTAAACACAACAATGGCCGCACCTGCAATATGTAAGTTGTCTGTAAAAACTTTGCAACAGCGGTCATCAGATGGTAAGTAAGAATACAGTGGCTTGCAGAGTCTGGTGGCAGGGTGTCGATAGAGTGTAGGAAAAATACAGCTTTATATTCGGACAAAAGAATCATATTGGCATATTCATAGTGGGCAATCGCAAGAACCGAACAAAGGGCAATGCCGGCGAGCACAAAAAGTGGATGGATGGAAGTGGCTTATAGGTTGGAAGCATGGAAATCAGGAAAGGTCTTTCTTGCCAGTGAATCGAGCAATTTGACTGGACTATCATCCGAGGTCGTATCAACCACAAGTTTGAATATATTAAAAAAAAGAGGTGGGGACCTCTCCAAATGTATCTTTGACCCTTTTAACATATGCTTAAAATTTGAAGGGGTAATGATGGCACACGTGTCAGTAGTCTCTTCTTTGTCTCTGTATTGGCTGAAACGTTTCGTTAATTAAGTTAGTTTTTTGTTGTTCCTGAAAAAAAACCTCGAGTGAGTAACGTTTTAAAATTTGGGGGAGAAAATGGCCACTCTGGTTTTAAGGCATAGTTGTGCTGCAGTCAACTGAGTCAATGTTCTAAGCGGAAAGATTTCACCAGATCAGCTCCGGACTGTGCTAAAATAAGATTTATCTGTGATGTAAGTGGCAGTAAAAAGACGTAAATGACTTACGCTCATCATTTTTCTACTTCTTATTAATAACATATCAGCCAAAACGGATTATGATTCGCTCCCCAAATTAATTCTAAGAACTCTAATCAATTGTCTCAACTATTCATGCAATTAAACTACCGGACTTTTAACTCATGTTTTTTCGCGCACTGATAAAATTGATGGAACCTGCGACCTCTCATGGTTCAAGTGACAAGTTGGCTGTTTGGTGTTACCTACAAGGTTTAAAAAACCCTGATTCCTTGGAAACGAACAACGCTCTAGCTACACACTAGAATCATGTCAGTTTTGCAGACGAGAAGTAATATCTCTGTTTTGCTAGGTTTAAAGGGTATAGTAGGCTTAAACCATTGCTTTAGCGTCGCGTCTTTATTTTCTCCCTCGTTTGGGGATGATACAAAATAGTTCGTATCATCTGTAACACTACATAAGATCTTGCAGGATCCTACGCAAGATATTGCAGGATCCTACTAAAGATTTTACAGGAACGTTCAAGATTTTTAGGATCCTGCCAGATATTGCATATGATATGGGCTGGATCTTGCACAAAATTTTGCAGGCTCCTCCACATCTAAAAGGATCTTGTTACCTTACAGCATCTTGTTTCTTCTGTAAGACATTGCTGGATCTTACTAGAACTTACAAGATCTTACAAGAACTTGGATTGAATCTCCATATGGGGGTTAAAGTATATACTTTAGTGTTCCAGTAATACGCTAATAGTACTTCAGTGTGAAATTCTGATGTCTGCAAAAATTGTATATCAAACATTTATGTGTGTCTTTTATTTCACGTTTTAAAGTTTGTTGTTTTCTGCACAGGTGAGGCATGTTGGTGGACAATACATCCTGCTTCAAAACAAAGATCGGAAGGAGAAAAAGTGCGAGTAGGTGATGATCTTATCTTAGTGAGTGTAGCAACAGAACGATATTTGGTAAGTTGTTTGCAACACATTGTTATAGGTTATAGGTTATCTGATTAAAACCATGTTCGTTCTGAAAGAGAATAGTTGAATTAGATTATTCCTATATCATTTACAAATAAACACAATTTTTATCTTTGCTTAGATTTGGTCCCTTTCAGGCCCAACTATTTAGATTATAGGGATGGAATGGGCTTAGAACCATTCGTTTTCTTATATTTTTCAAAAACTACACTTGGATTCCCATATTTGGTCTGATGCACCTACATCATGATGGCAGCGCTATGTGAATACTTCTATTTAATAAGTTCATAATCTATCTACTTTTCAGCATACAGCCAAAGAAAACGAACACGCTATAGTTAATGCCTCTTTCCATGTGACACACTGGTCTGTTGCTCCTTTTGGCACAGGAGCTAGTCGAGCAAAATCTGTTGGTAAGTTACATTTTTTTTAAACCAGAGTATTCCCCACCTTGCTCAAAGTATACAGTTAAGAATGACGTTTGTCAATAAATAGATTTTAATGGGATCACATTAGGTTAATTTTGGATCTACTAAAAAACTATCCCTCAGTTGCAACGCTGATGCTGCATTTCTTTCTTGCTGATTCTTGTGCAAACTGGTGTAGCAAGCGGCTAGATCAATATTATAATCACAACGGCAAGTATTAGTCTATAAGACAATGGATATTTATCAGGCACGAGCTATTAGAGTCGAACAAAGTTTTGCAAAATTAACAAGTCGACAATTTGAATGAGTTGGCAGATCTAGTTTACACTCCTTTAATTTTTAGCCTTCCCATCATCCATGACATCATCGTGTACCAGCCAGTTCCCACTCGGATTGTTATACTGAAAGTTCATGACAATACACAGTAAAAAAAACCTTACGATATCTTTTTTATGCCCGAGTTATTTGTCCCCTGTAAACTCACGAGTCCAATTCAAGCAGAATAATATCATGGTCGTGATGCATGAGGGAAATTACCTAAACCAATATATAGATCAAGTGAGTCTGATGGACCAAACAATGAGTGTTGGAGAATTTGTATATAGTTGTATATAGTTGGAGAATTTACTTCACAGTAAATTACTCAATTCTTTTAGATGAATAATACACTAATAAATACGTATTTAATCACTATAAAAGGTTATCTGGCACAGAAAGGGCTGAAAGCCATTGCACACTTAAAAGCAGTGTAGAAGAGTAGTGTATAAAAACTTTAAAAAATACTAACAAACTACGTTTATTACGATAGTTCTGGCCTTTTTAAGAAGGGAGGCACGTTTTCCAAATTAAAAATTTCTTAAAACCTTTAGCAGATTTTGCATTGACGGTTTCCTCAGCAATCTCTGGCATCACTCCCATGGCAAAAAAGTCACGTCGACAATCCCTTTAGATGGCAGGAAGGGTTAATTTAAAACAGTGCCCTCACTCCAAAGAGATGGACTAAAATAAAAAAAATAAATTTGGAGATCCTCTGCCAGAAAGCCACAAGTAATCTTAAATGCCAAAACAGTATTACGTTAGTCAGTTTTCACGCTACCACTCCATTCCGAAAAGGTGATTTTGGTCGTGCATAATAGCCTTCCACACAAATTCTTCGCATGTTTAAAAGCGAATATATTCACTGTTAAAAGAACGAAGATTCCAAAATTGAGGATGAAATGTGTGGTAGACTGCAGAATATAAAAGCCGAAGGATTGCGTCTTTGATGGACCAGTGATTTACAGTTTCTATTTTATTATACTGATGTTCTTGATGATGATGGTTTTTCCGTCGTGGAAACGAACCAAATTTTCAGAAAGAACCGATGACATTTACGACAGGATCAATAATTCTAAATTAAACGAGAATAAGAAAAGGGATCATTATTATTAAGTGGATCTGTACCTAAGTTTCAGTAAATTTAAATAACTCTCATCTCGTCTAAACCCGCCTCACAATTACAACTCCAAATATATAACAGAAATTGCCGCAGTATATTTAATTAAAATTCTGTACTCTGTCGTGATTGTGTTTGACTAGCCCTAAATACTCCAGAGATTGAAATGGGAGGTTCAAGATTACTGCAACTATTGAAATAAAGGAGTGTGCCGGTAACAGTCGAATAAGCGTTCGATCACTGCCTTATCCCATATCAAAATTTCTGCATTAATGATGCCACATTCGAATCGATTAGGTCTCCGCAGATGTTGATCCTTGCTAAAAGTTCCGCTATATTTCGAAATTGTTAAGACTTTAACCAATCGATTTAAAGCGAAGTTCATTAGAAGTTTGCTAAAATTGATCATGCCCTCACTGACAGAGCCCTCTGCCACGAAATATTTTTTCCCCATTTTATTTCCCACACCTTTCGTTTTCTTGTTATGCCTCACCACCTCGACCAGTATGCTAGCATCGTTCTAAACGGCTGCAGCGATCCCGAGATAAACCACGTACACATGCAATGGCTGAGGCATTGGCTCTTCAACTTACATCTTCTTGGTGATTTAAATCTTTCAAGTGTTGACTGGACAGTTGCTTCCTCACCCGATCGGATACAAAACAAATTCCTTATCTACTCTCGGATTGCAGCTACACCCAGTTAATTCTAGAACCTACAAGAGGTGCGAATGTTCTTGACATAATCCTCACCGATGATGACCGTGCAATGTTTGATGTGAATGTTACGGCAGAATTGGGCATGAGTGACCATAACATGGTTTCGTTCAAGCTTCACCAGAAGCTCTCAACTTTAGAGGATAACTCTAGGCTTTATATCAATTTACATTTTTTACGTAATTTGCTAGATGGCCTAGATTGGGAAAGTGAACTTCGTGATTTTTCACGAGGAAATGATGCCTGGGATCACTTCATTCGTGATTTTACACTGGAATGCACCAAAACATCCAAGCAGACAAAAAAAAAAAAAAATGGAACAGTAAATTCAAAGAACTGACAAAACTTTAGAAAAAAAAAAAAACTGAAGGCCTGGCATTGCTATACCTCTAATCGCACTTCAGAAAATAGGTATAATTATTTTAATTGTAAAAACAAATTATTCAAAATGTTTGAAGAAGCTTTCCCGTTCAGGGAAAAGAAAATTATAAACGAAATCTGTCGGCATTATCACATTTTATCGTCTGAAAACTAAATCTTCACGAACCATTCCACCCTTGAGGGTGAATGACACACTTTTAACAAATCCCATTGAGAAAGCAACGGCTTTAAATTCGAATTCTCTAAAAATGGAGTTGAAGACAATGAACAACAACTGTCACAAATTACTTCGAGCATCACCTTGATCGACGCGAATTGCACGAGTGTCATCATCACAATAAAAGACATAATATTAGTTTTGATACATTTGAAACCGAGCCACTCTCTCAGACCCGAGGGATTTTTTTTTTTATAAACAAATTGGCACCCAAATTGCAGTTCCTTTGCAACGGATATTTTCCCTTTCTTTCTCTTTTTTTCTAACTGTCATTTAGTCAACAGCCAATGTGGTACCTATTTTAAGAAAGGTAACCCGGTGGATCCTAAGAATTACCGGCCTATATCATTAACATCTGTGCCATGTAAAACAATGGAGGCCATTATTCAAAAAGTAATGATGCAGCACATTGACTGGTTGAACATCATAAACAGTCATCAATTTGGCTTTTTACCGGGTTACTCTGCGGTGCAACTGCTGATTGTTTTAGATAAATGGGGCGTGGCATTGGACCTTGGCATTAATACGGTTGTTATCCTGTTTGACTTTAACAGGATGCTATCCTGTTTGCGATACTGTTTGGATCGGTGGTGCATTCAAAATTACTTTCAAACGTAAATTCGATGGTTTTGATGGCAAATTACTGGAATGGATTGATAGATTGAAGCTTTCATTACCAGCCAGGGATGGCGCCACAAGGAGGGCAGGTGGGACGAGAGCCCCCCCCCGTCGGGGAATAACTGAGATTGTCGTCGGGGAACAGCCGCAAGATGGAGTCTGCATGACGACATAAAATTCGTAAATATTTGAGGGGAAAAAGCTCAAAATAAAGTTTGCCGTTTTGTTAGTCCTACTGTTGCTACCTCATCACTTCCATAATATAAGAGCTGTCTTAGTTAATGCAGAAGCGTCAACTAAATATGTACAAAATTTCATCTTAAGGATTCAAAATTTTTCGTCGTTTTCAATTCGTGAGACTAATGAACTGATTGAAAATCGTGTGCAGTAAGTGGCTAAACTGAAAAATTTTTTACTGCGTTACACCGTCAACGCCATGATTTAACAGGAATCTTAGTTATGAGACAGGTTTGGGATGCCAACGCCATACCAACTATCTCTAAAAGGAGAAGGCCCGATTTTAAAAGCCCAACGCACAACGCAAAGTTTGTGAGGGGGCATACGGACCCCAAACAAACGGAGCAATAGCAGCCCAATGGTCGAGTCCCGCCCTCCGAACTAAGAGGACACCAACTCAAATTTAGCGTCATAGCGTCAAACCAATACTGGACTTTAAAATAAATTCACTGGCCGTGTACCTTTGAGGGCAAACTGTGTGTTCTTGCTATGGTTATAGCCGAAATGTTAGCTAAATTTTTACAGAACAAAACATGTTACGCTTTCCTTCCAAGTTTTTGTCAGTTGAAGTCTGATGTCAATTAACTTCATAAAAACGACCAAAGAATCAAAATTGAAGACTAAGTTGGCGGTTTAATTTGCTAGTAGCTCTTTTCCTCTTAGCCCATCGCCACCGTGATTTTAAAATTAATTCTCAGTTAATTCAGAAACGTCAGCTAAATCTTTCACCATTTGAAAAGTAAGCAGCAATACTTTTCAAACATAAATTATTCAGTGAGTTAACGTTAGTTTAATAACATTTTAAAAATAAATTTAATTCATCAGTTAATTTAATTTGTAAAGAAAATGTACAAACAAACCCCAGAATTTTGGTCACAGTTTTTGTGCTAAAGAATATTTACGAAAAACAACCGAAATGTGCTTAACATTGTGGTACAAACGTGTCTTGGGAAGCCGAAAATAGGCCCTCAACTAGCGCAAAATGTGCTTCAGCTTCCGGGGCTCCACCCCCGTCGGGGAATCATTGCCCCCCCCCCCCTACTGTTACCAGCCGTTTACAACGAGTGGTGATCGACCGCGAGTTTTCTGATATAACTAAAGTAATCAGTGGTGTACCACAAGGATCGGTTTCTGGCCCATTTTTGTTGTTCGTCCTCTTCTTAATGATCTGACTTCAAACAACGTAACGGTGAATCAAGAAAAATTCGCTGAAGACCTAAAGTTGCATTCCCCAAGCATTTCGGAGGCTGATAGTTTTCAGCTGCAATGTAAAATTGATTCCGTGCATTCTTGGTTGGATTAATGGCAACCACTGCTCTCTCAGAACGAGTGCCGGAGCTTCTCTATGGGAAATGCAACAAACTCTCCAAGCTATCCGGTCAGCAATTCTATCCTGAAAGTTGCCACCAAAAATTTTAAGGACCTTGTCGTTTGGTTTCAATCTGATCTGAAGATTTCTACACATTGTAATTACATCACATCAATGTATCGAGTATGTACCAACGTGTTCATAGCAAAATAACCTGTACTGTTACCACTTCATGACCGATATTTAGCTGAGTTTAATAACTGCTTATTATTTGTAAAGATGTCTTCAACTGCAAATAAATACCACAAATGTTATACATATATCAGTGATTGCTCATTCCATAGTAGCAGAAGTTTGACCCAGCAGACTCTAAGTTTACTCTTGGTGGCAGCCTATCAGTGGAGTACAGAGCTGGCAAACAGTTACTTAGGGGACTCTAGGCAAGTCAGACTCCTTTATAGCACAAACTCGCTAAACTCGAGTAAACTTTGACCGAAAATTCAAGTGTACCATCGAGGTTTTTTAGAGTGATGTCACTAGAGTAAACCTTGATGTCTGAGATAATCCAACTTCTGGTGAGAGTAAACCTTGACGTCATGAGATCACATGACTTCTGGTTGCTCAAGTAATCCTTGTCGTAATGACATCACAAGATTTCCGGCCAATACCGTAAACCTTAACGACAGAGTGATGTCAATTCCTGTTCGATGTGGTAAACCTTGATTCCATGACATAACGTGACTTCCAGTAACTATGGTAAACCTTGACGTCACTTTTGGTCAAGGTTTTACACCCTCGTCCAGCATGAGAGCAGGTGGGAGTAGTCAAAGACGTGTAGCCAAAAGTAAGTTTGTGGTAGCTAAATGCAAATGTGCCTTTTGCTACCGGTGAACTGTATATACATTTATTACACCCTTCTAGAAAAAAAACGCCTTTACAAACCGTCCAGTTTCTGAAGAAGTAAACATTTATTGCAATAACAATTTGTTGTTATATTTTTTCATTATTTTATTATGATTCATTTTCTTACCTACTTTTTTGTTTTGTCGTTGGAAGTCTTCGCTGTTAATTTGTGCAATTTTGTTGATTTTTTTTTTCAGGCTACGTATTTGGTGGTGAAGTGCTTAGGTTTTTCCACAGTGGTGATGAGTGTTTGACTGTTCCACCAGGATGGTCAGATCAACCAGGACAAAAGTAAGATTTATACTTTGTAACTGGCTAAGCAAGCAAAATGTGCGAGGTCAAAATACTAACTGTTTTGTTGTGTTTCTATATATATATATGTTTCTATATATATATATATGTATATATACATTTTTTTTTAATTCTATTAAATTATTTATTGTATCCTGTCATTTGTTGTGTACTATGTCATTGCAACTTTACAGTCATATAATGCCGTCAAGGCGTCTTGATTATTAAATAAAGTTAAAGTTTTAGGTTTGTGTTGGACACGAAAACGTTCGCAAGTTTGTTCTGATTTGCATGACACTTTTTAGCAAGGGAGCTTTGGTGCACGAAATTTTTGGAGTTTGCTGGTCAAATCTCTATCATCAAACAGTTATGTTAATATTTCATTTTTCGCATTTGCATTATTTCTCAGCCCTTTGACTAAGATCTAAGTAGCAATAAGGGGACCTCTTCTGCAACATCAGTGGCCACAGCCAATACGCTACAGCACATAAAGCCATCTGTTGAAGCCACAGCATGAATCTTTTGTGCAACTGTTATGATTTCCGAAGCAGAAGTCATGCAAGTTACATTATTTATGCTAAACACATGCATTTTGAATCATGTTTACATTTTTTAAATTAGCTAACTGAAAACTGCGATTTCAGTTCAAATCAAAACCTAGCCCCAAAAAAATCAGCAACCACTACAGGCACGGATCTGTTATTTGGTAATATTATTCTTATTATTATTATTATTATTATTATTATTATTATTATTATTATTATT
>JAHWFP010002674.1:0-25088 GCA_023313725.1 Lithobius niger | reverse complement strand
GTCAGCCGGAGCAAGATGTTGTGCCATTGTATGCACTATTATGTTGACTGAATCGATATGATCAGATTTTAGGATGGAGGCCAATTGTGCTAGAAGTAGGTTTTCTGCATGCACGAAGAACGTGTTTCTGCGGATGCAGTGAGGCACAACTTCGTTCGCTTGCCTCTGTCGTTAGTCTTCATCAGGAAGAAAAGATTTTCGAGATGATCTAGGGTGAGTTCGTGTAGTTTGATCAAGAACCACATCATCGCACTCGTTATCACATTAACGATGTACACAGGTCTACATTTACGGTCAACATGTATTCAGGTGACAGATGCCACATGTTGTAGTTAGCCATCTCCTATGCAAGGACCAATCATGAGTATAGCTCCAGATCTGATCAAAATTTCTGATATTTGTGCAGAAATGAGTTTCGATGGATATTTTTGGTCAGATAAGATGTCCTTCGAAATACCATCGGGGATTTATTCACGAGGCTGAGAACAGAACGGAAGAAACGTTTGTATCCAAAAATTGGCATTCCTAGAACATTTTGCAAGATCGACCCTAGAGGCCCAGAATAATGTATTAGCCTGGATGAAGGACTGTCAAGATAAGTAAGGATCAGTATTCTTGATGGTCCTAGGTGCTGGGCTAATACATTCTCCAGGGTTCTGGAGAAGATCTTGACAAACGTTCTGGCATTACCAATTCGGGGATGCAATCGTTTCTTCTGTCCTCAGCCTCGTCAAAAAATCTCTGATGATATTTGGAAGGACCTCTCGACCGACCAAAAATAGCTATGGAGATTGGTTTCTGCTCTCATATAAAAATGTTAAATAAGATCTGAGCTTCTCACAATTGGTCCTTGCAGATGGCTAACTGCAACGTGGGCATCTGTCGCCTGTATATGCGTGTATCGTGAATGCAGCAAATGTTTTATTCATATTACCTGTGTACATCGTTAAAGTGAGTGCAATGATGTGGTTCTTGGTCAAACAACACAACTCTCCACAGATGATCCTACCAATCCTTTCTTTCGAATGAAGAGAAATGACAAAATTAAAGATAGGTAAGCAAAGGAAGTTGTGCCGCACTGCATCCGAGAAACACGTTCTTCGCGCATTTAGAAAACGAACTTCAAGCACAATTGGCCTCCATCCTGAAATCTGATCGTATTGATTCAGTCAACATAATAATAGTATGTACAACGGAGCATCATCTGGTTCTGGCTGACACTGCTGTTCAACTTTTTAGGGTTCCAGCACTTCATATCAAAGCTAAAAAATGGCATGAAACAAATTTTGTCCATGGTTCCAAGATGGTACAGAAGCTTACAAATACAGAAGAACTTTTAGCCATAGTGGCAGCACAGCTTTTTGTTCCGAATGTTAAGTGCCACACACAGATGGCGGAGTGCACAGCTAAAGAAGTGGCAAGGTTGTCGCAAAAAGTAATTGGCGAGAACAGACGACACAACGATCAAAGCATCGATGAAGAATCGCGCAAGATTCCAAAACAGGAGTTCAGGAAATATTTCGAAATAGTGTAGTGTCAACAAAATTGGTACTGAATGTTATAATGAATACCATTATCAGCAAAGCTATGTAGAAATAATTCGAAACATCTGTATTTAAAGGGTTTATACGATTTTTATAGTAAAAACTGTATTTTTTCCCATACGTTTTATATGCAAAAAGTCCGTTACAATGTGCAGGGTCTAAATTTAATCCGATTTTCACAAAAATTTAGATTTAGAATTTTTGGACCAAAAGGACTAGAATAGATTCAAGGGAGATGCAACTTTAAAAAAATTTATTTTTACGAACCGCCTTAATGCTGTAGGCCGCCAAGCCTAGTGTTATAATTAGATGCATTTTTTTAATGGTTTAGTTGTTCATACACCAAAGCTAGGAAGGTCTTAAAGGTATATTTTATGTATTTCTTACTGGATTTGGGAAAGTCGTTTTAGTTTTAAACTCACTTTGCCCTTTTTAACGTAAATTAATCGCGGCTGCTTTTAATTTGTAAATTTCACTTATACAAGCTGTATTTTGAAATCGTAAACGTTAAACCTCAAAATGTCGGACCTAAACTTAGACGACATTATCAAAGATATCCAATATAAGGATTTAAAGAAAGCCTGTACTAAATTAGGCTTAACTGTCACAGAAACTCGACAAGAAACTGTGATCGTATTACAAAATGCGTTAGACGAACATCGTTACGAATTACAAGATCTATACGATGAATTAACTCCGGCTATCGAAAAACGTGAAGCCTTTATACTGCAAAGGCAGGAACTGGCAAGTAGAGAAAAGGAATTAGCCTTAAAATCAGAAGAGTTACGACTAAAAGCCTTGGAACTCGCTGACAGCGAAAAAAGGCGTGATGTTGAGTTAACTGAGGCCGACCGACGTCGTACTCACGAATTAGCTATACAAGACCAAGCAGCCTTGATTAAGGATCGTGAAGCCATTCTTAAAGCTCGAGAAGCTGCTCTTACTGAGAAAAATAATGCTCAGGAATTAGAGAAACTTAACTACAGCTCGAATTAGCTAGACTAAATGCTGTTAGTATTAACGTTACCACTCCAGCAGGAGCTCACAACGCTCCCCCAAGTCCAGTACCTCCCGTAGCTAGACACGGGAAAATTTCTGATGTTGTAAGGTTGGTGACCCCTTGGACTCCTAAAACGGAGATAAATAGTTTTTTTAAGATTTTTGAAAGAACTATGACAACCCAAAACATACCTAGAAATCAATGGAGTACAGGTTTAATACCCGTAATGGGAGAAGTTTTAATTAAGGTTTGTGACCAGTTATCAGATGCAGAAATTCAAGATTATGATGTTGTCAAACTAATTACTCGACAGGTTTGTTCAAACTAAGGAGTCGGTTCAAACCGTGTTTCGTTCCCTTGAAAAAGAAAGTGAACAGTTGTACCAGGATTTTAGTTTTGACTTAGAAACTTTGTTTTTACGATGGCTTTCGTTGGCCAAAGTTAATGGGGAGTTTAACAACCTAGTTAACTTGATGCTTTTAGAGCAATTTATGAAGTCTTGCCCTGTCCGTTTACGCAAGTGGTTGCCCGACCGGGTCCGAACTGGCACCTTGGCCGAAGCAGCAAAATTGTGTGACGAATACACAACCCGCAACAAGCAAATTGCTGTTGACACTGCACTACTTGTAGTAAAAGCCCAGCCTGTCGCTGGCACATCTGGTAATGCTTCTAAAGCAACCTCTAACCATCGTGGGGGCAACAGAACCCACAATACTGCAGCTAAACCGGCCGGTCCTGCAGTAAGCAATGGTGATTCCACTGGTGATGCCATTGGCGATAATGATAGCGTAAGAACTAACCCTAATAACAGAATTAGGCGCTGCTTCATTT
The DNA here is from genome assembly GCA_023313725.1 of Lithobius niger. Lineage (NCBI taxonomy): Eukaryota > Metazoa > Arthropoda > Chilopoda > Lithobiomorpha > Lithobiidae > Lithobius > Lithobius niger. The sequence continues at coordinate 21,713 of JAHWFP010002674.1, read as the reverse complement.
GTAATTTGTAATAAATGTCCGGAAAGAAACTCTAACATTCAAGAAACTAATGCTTGTTTTAGTGTGGGAACAAATATCAAAAGTGTATTGAGGTCTAGCACCTTTAAGTGTAAACTAGGCAACCGAACCGTGACTTGTCTGCGTGACACGGCTAGTACCATAAACATAGTTAGCTGTAATGTGGTCACTAACTGGCCCAGACTTAAACAAAATGTAAGATGTAGATCCAATTTAAGCAGGGAAGTGTTTAAACTTGAAGAAGTCAATTTAATTTTAAAATTAGATGACGGCCAACTGTTTAAAACTGTCGCCGCAATTTCTCCAGCTGCAGTTTAAAACTGTCGCCGCAATTTCTCCAGCTGCAGTTTAAAACTGTCGCAGCAATTTCTCCAGCTGCAAGTGAGTTCCCCATCTTGCTTGGCGTAAGCGCGCTGGAACGATTAGCTAACTTATGCAAACCCTATAACCGTAGCTCAGTTGACAGAAACGAAGCAAAACGCGTTCCCTTTCCCTCATACTTGTCTAAAGGCAGTAGATCGTTTAACGACGCCCTCGGTAGCCAAGGCGGGACAAACCAATTAACGGACCCAGCCAAGTGGAACGCTAGTGGCACGTGCCCTCTTTATCATGGGGGTAAAGCGATAAACAGAGACGAGCCAAACGTAGTAATAACTCCCCCTCGTAGAAGAAGCAACAAGCCAACGGGTAGAGTTAAACGGAAGTAAAACAAACATGTTTTCATAGACTTTGATTTCTGTAAAATAAACTTAACGTCTGTGTGCCAGTATTTAGAACTTAAATATAGTTTTCCCAGATCCCCTTTTTAAATTAAGATCCGATGCTTTAGTGTTAAACTCTTGTCATGTAAAGGGATGGAATTTTTGTGACTGATCAACACAATTATGACTCTTTCAACTGAAATAAAGGTTTCTCGTTAAAACGGAGGTGATAATTCAAACCTAACCAAAAGTTAAAACGTAGTTTTGTCAGTGTAAGAGTAGGTAAAACCTTTTATTAGGTCTCTCAACTGAACAACTAAAAACTTGCGTAGTTTTCCCCTAAAATAGTTTTTTTTGTGCAAACAGGTGCAAGCCACCCAGATCAAACCTAGTAGTGTGTGAATTTTCTTCATGTTGAGTTTTTTTTTTGCTAAACTAAAAACCGGAAAACTTACAAACTAGTTTCCCTTTCAAGTTCTCTTAAACATTTGTAAGGAGTGTGCTGTTACAACCGTGGCTCCATCTAGGGGCAACAAAACCTAAATAATGTCTTTGCTGAATTTTAGTCTTAAAACTTCAGAGACTGTGTAGTTGTACAAACCTGGAAAGTATCACTGGAATTCTGACACTGTGAGTCGGAATTTTGTTTAAAGTGTATTATTAAATACTTCGTTTTCAGTGTAAAATTCTGCTGAGAACCATTTATTTATTTTCGAAACATTTTTTTCTTTAAAATTTTTTTTCTGTGGTATATTGAAGGTTGTTGCGTTTTTATCCATAGCGTTTATTGTTATGTTTTAAGATATGGGACTTATCTCAAAACCCTTCTGTGTTTAAATTCTCTTGTAAACCAAGTTGTCTGGTAACCTTAAACCATTCTAGTGGTGATTTTTAACAGTGAATAGAGCTGGTCATTTTATGCGTCCCCAAATTGTGTCCAATTTTCTAACAACTATCGCAGTCTAGGTTTATTGTAATGCGTCTGGCGGTTTTTTTCGCAGCCTACCAGGATAAAAAAAAAGGCTATAGACTAGAGTAGAGGCTGACCAGATATGGGGCATATTACCAGAGCAATAGATGGCCTCATTTATCTGTTAATTCGTACAAAAAAATTAACCTTGTACATTCAGTCAAACCTAGTGTTTTTCCGAATTTTTTTTAATGTCTCTTGCTCAATTCTCTGGTTGCTTGTACGATATTCCTGCAAAAAGCAGCGCGGACAGCAACTAGTTTATTTTGCAAAAATAGTGTTCTTTTAATTTTGTAATTTTGAATTTTACGTAAAATTTTCTAAGCCACAAAAACGTTGGTTCCCCAAAAATACAAAACGGCGAAGTTTATTTTTGTAAAAAAGTGTTGTAATATTATCTTGTGGATCCGGGGATAGGATACCATCCCATTGGCCTGATAAAAGCCGAGGTAATGCTTAACTCGTGTTGTTCTTGACTTACTTTACTTGGCTTGGCAGTCTTGATAGTGGCATGTCTTGTGTGCACTAACCTTTTCTGTTTTAGATTCCATTTTGAGTTCACCATGAACCCCAAATGGAATCCTCTGCGTGGGGGCCTGTAAGGTCTTTTTGGCCAAAACCCTTTTGGAGAAGATACCAGGACTCCAGCTGTCAAAAAGAACCTCCGGGAAAAATCGTTTTCACGAACTCTAGTTTTTGTTCCTAAAGTCTTGGCGCCCCCCACACTTGACTTGTCCGACCTCCAACTTCAAACCACTGTATCTACCGGAGTTACCATCCGAATTGACCCATCATAGAAATTCTTAATATCCACAACTTTATTCTTCCATTCTGCGAAAACAGAACTCAAAATTTCCTTCTGGTTCTCCAGCTACAAGCTTAAGAAAAAGTCACCAAACTGTGCCGCGACGCACACACTTCCGGTCATCGTAACTCCAACCCATTTGTACATTTGTAATGATTTCTTTTCAATTTTTATAGGCATAAAGCCGACCTAGTTTAGATTAGTTGTGGGATAGGAGGAGCTTCCTTTGCACACGTACCTAACCTCATAAATAGGATGTGAACTTGTCAAATGTGATATTTTTTATTTGATTTGTAGCGCGCACAATTTTTATGAAAAATTTCCGTGATAACTAAGTTCTGCCACTGCAAAGTTAATGCCCCACCTTAAATGCGTTTTAGCATTTTTTCACTATGTTAATGATTTACTCTTTTGCTATTTTTACTTGCCCCTTGAACACAACCATGGTGCTCAACTTCAAAAGATTTTTAAGGCAATTTTACCGGACACCACTTTTTGTTTTTGTGTGTAAATATTAATACGAAAATCGCCGAGGGTGACCACCCCATGTTCCCAATGCAATTATAAACGAATCTTCCTTCTATAAAAACAATCCAGTAATAAGATCTGTTTCCATGCCAAAATAATAAGTATTCTGTGCAAACACCGTCCCCGCCCCCCTCCTTCAATAGTTGCGATGCGTAACATCGTAGTTTAGACTGTTGCGTTTCCATCAATTCATCAAACCCTTCCAGAACTCTAAACCTCAACGGCTCCAACGGTCCTAGATCCAGCCACTCAGAGCTCCTAAGCTCCAGCCAATCAGCAAAAACCCCCCTTGTCTCTACCTTTTAAAGGCCAATTCAGATCGTTACACTTCCCTCTAAAGCCTTCACGTGGTACAGCTCGTTTTGGAACTCGAACAAATTTCCCTCCTCCAATCTGCCTGCCTCTCTTGCCGCCAAAACGTGCAGTCGTAGCAGACGTCCGCCCCCTCCCTCCCCCATAAAACCCACCAGCCCAAAGCATCCACAGCACAGCTCACAGATCTCGGACTAGGAGGTGGTCACGCCGATCGGGACCGGAACGATGCCGTCCGATTGTTGCTATGCCGGGCACTAGGGTTGTGGTTCGTATTTTCGCGTAGTTTATAGTTGAAAGTTTTACTTTAGGCCCCTAAACCTAAATTACTAGTTCAAATTTTAAATTAACTCCTAGTTTGAATTTTTATGTTTTAACTTCGTACATCGGCAGTTTCTGAACTTAGTTAATCATAAAACGTCAGGGTGGTTCCCTTCCTAAAGCACCATGTCGATCTTACTTATTTTAAAGAATTTAATTTAAGTGAAAGTCCTGCTTAAATTGCTAGTGCTCCTTTGAGCCGATCTAGTTCAGATTTAACTGGAAGTTTAGTTGGGTTTGTGCACAAACAACATACTGTAGGCCTATTGTAACTTGCGGCTGCTTTTACTTTAGGAGGTTGAAAAATACCTGGGTGAACTTTCTTGATGTGAAAGGTAACTGTTTTCTTAAACGCCAAAGTTCGTTTGTTGAATTTAATAATGTAAATTCGTTGTGCTTTATTTTGAGTGTAAAAACTTGTGATAAATTGTAAAGTGCTTTTTATTCTTACTGTCTATAAATAAAACCAAGCGTTTTAAACGTCAGTTGTTTTTACCCAGTTATTAATTGTAGAGTTAAAATATTATGTAAATCCCCTTTTATTCTTAACTCAGGATTTTCTGCAATTAAATGTCACTCCACCTGGTGGCAGCGCGTACCGTGTAATTTAATACTTGTTAGCCTACATAAATTGATAGGATATTTTCGCTCCGTTCCCTACATCGGGCCCGTAGCCTCGACTGTGCTTTGATAAACCAACAAATCACCGAAAGTATTATTTTAAACAAGACCGAAGTCTACCTGATGTGGGGGATGTTACAAGCACCTCAGCCGTCGTAGCATCCACCATTACATGGGAGAATATTGACAAAGATTGTAGCGACACTAATTAATTATTCATTAGGAATATTCTACGGGAGCTGCAATCTGTCCCCGGTTGGCTCTTCTTTAAGTTTTCTACGAAATGGCTTTCTTCCCAAAAACAGCCGTCTGTCTACCCTTCTGCGAAAAGGGTTAACACTGTCGTTAGAAGGTTGTTAGTTTTTATCCACAAAACTTCCCAGTGTTGTATTGTTATGTTTAAGTTATGGGTCATACTTTTAAACCCTTTAGTGTCACCTTCACCATGTAAACAAGTTGTTTGGTAACCTCAAACCATCCCAGTGGGAGTAGTTTAACAGTAAATAGAGCTGGTCATTTTATGCGTACCCATAGTATTCGATTCTCCGATCCCTATCGCAGCGGCTAGGTTTATTGAAATGCGGCGGAGGGTTAATTTCGCAGTCATCCCAGATAAAAAAAATGACTAGACAGAGGCAGAATCCGTACGGGACATATTACCAGAGCAGTAGATGGCCTCATTTATTTGTTATAACGAAACAACAAACTTAAACTTTGTACCTTTATTCCTTAAAACTAGTGTGTTTGTTGACAAATGTCTTTTTGCCCCATTTTCAAATACTTGTACGATATTCCTCCACCAAGCAGCGCGGACAGTATTTAGTTAATGGTTGCAAACACAGTAAAATTTTACTTGTAACTTTTACTTTACCTAAAGTTCCCTTAGCCACAAAAACGTTGGTCCCCCAAAAATACAAAACGGCAAAGTCAACATTTATGTAACCTGTGTATTTTATTTCATGTCCATATTTGCCTATTTTTGGCGGTCTTGTGTTTATTGCATATCTTGTGTGCACTAACCCTTTCATTATAGCTTTTATTCCGAGTTCTCAGGAACCCCGAATAAAATCCTGCGTTGGGCGGCGTGTATACGAGCGCCACCGAAAAACGCTAGTTTTTCAAAACTTGAAATTTTTTTCTTGGAGCACCCAAATGCCTCGCCTAGGCAAATCTCGCCGTTTTGGCAATAATGTACCGATTCGGACAAATTTTTCAACAATCAATAGCCTGTACAAATACAAGCCTCTTGGGGAACCCCAAATCCGGACTTTCCATCTGGAAGAACCTTCAATCTAAGTTTGAAGATCACTGAAAACCAACCTCAGCGCTCCGTCATCATGGCCGCCATTATTAAACTATGTACTTGTGTATTTTTGTTTTATCCTTTTCCTCTTAGGGCAAAAAGCCCAAACACACTAGCTTAGTGCATTTTAGGAGGAGCTTCCTCTGCGAAGGTACTGAACCTCGATGATTTGTACAGACAACAATTTGAAGTGTTATATTCTTTATTTTTGTTGTTGGCCGCCATCCATATGAAAAATTTCCACAACGATCAATTTTAACTTCCAAATTAAACGTTAAACGTTCCCAGTTACTTAATGCGTTATAGCATCCAACTAAGCTAGTTTGTTTAACCGTATTTATTCTTTTATTATACTCTTTTGCCCCCAGAAACGCTACCATATGTCCAACGTAATTCGACCTGGCATTCTACCGGACACGAATTTTCAGTGTATATATGTTTGTTTTTAGTTCTCCTCTAAACCCGGATGAGACCGACCGAATGCTACCAAAGCTTGATCTACTATAAAAACCAAAAGATATTTATGAAAGATCTGTTCAAACCCAATCCAAAAGTCAAACTGTGTAAATCTTCGAATCTCCCTTTTTTTGCCCCCCTCCCCAGCCAAAACTAGTTGTGGTGTATAACACTGCAGTTTACAGTTAAAGCTTATTAAGCTTAATAGTAATGCTTTCTGCATTACCCAAAGCCAAGTATTAAGCTTTAACAAGAGCCTACTCACGTTGCAAACATGTAAATATTCATTCCATAGTCAATAATACAAAGTAATGGCCTATTTCCCAAAGTTCAGTTGAGTAAAACTCAAACAGGCCCATCTTTACATGTCCTTACTCCTTCAAACGGCTCTGCACCCAGTCCCTTTGTTCAACCGACTTCTCCTCCCACTTTCCATTGTTCTCGAGGCCCTCAGCCAATCAGACCCCCGCAGCTATCCTCGACGTCCACGCGAACTTCCGGTTATGTGTATAAAACCCCAGCCACAGAACGCAATTATTAGCACAGCTCACAGATCTCGAGCTAGAGAAGGGTCACGCCGGTCAGGAGTGGAGACGCCATGTCCGGTGAATGCCATGCCGGGCACAATGGTAGTGGTTCGTATGTTATAGTTAAGCTTTTGAAAGTTCAGTTTAGGACCCCCATATTCTAAATTTTAGTTTAAATGTAAACTTTAACTCTCTAGCTTGTAGAAATTTATGGTGGAGACGCCTGTAGCGGCATCTTAGGTTCTCTCTCCCCATAACGTCAGAGTGGTTCTCTTACTAAAAACCAACTTTCCAGTTTACTTTAAATAGATTTTTAATTTAAACTAATTGACGGTTTGATCTTTGTGGAAGTCAAATTGAAACACACTGATGCCTAAGTGTAAAATTGCCGGGCTTTTTATTTCTTAGAACAGTTCTCGAGGGAACTAAGGGAGGTTGATCTTTTTGTACTTGGAAAACTTAAAAACATAACTGTGGACGGTTGATCATGTAGAAACATACTGTCAGTTAGACTTTTATCAGTTGCGGCTGTAAGTCTTGTGGGTGTCTCCGGGAGCACCTAATTAATTTTTCTATTGTGAAAATTTAAACTTTTACTAAAACACAAGCATTGTTTGTTTGAATTGTGAATTACTAATTTGTATATTCCAAACTTGCTACTTTTAAATAATTGTATTCAAGAGCTTTTAGAAGCAAACTATGATGTAAAGTGTTATTTCATTCTCTGTTGCAAAATAAAACCAGGAGTTTTAAGCTTCAGTCGTTTGCTAGATTGATTAATTGTCTTTTAGTGTAAAATATAAATATGTAGCCCATCTTTAATTTTAGCTTGTAAAACAGTTAATCCACCGTTGGTGGTAGCGATACCGACAGTTTAAGGTTAGGCCCCTTAATTAGGACCGGCGCTCTATCCCCCATGCTGGGACAGTTGCCCATGCTGTGTTAATGAACGTAAAAAGTCGTCGTAACCACCATTGAACCTCAAGCTGAAACTTCACGTACGTCAGGGAAACCGGGGGCGTTACAAGCACCTAAGCCGTCGTAGCGTCCGCCGTTACATCAGGGTCCCATCTACAACACATCATCCAGCTGTTTATCTCATTGCAACGATTGCCTATGATGCCAACAACCGTCGGTTCAGGTATGAATCATCTCGATTCCCTTCCGACACTTTTATATGTCCTCCACCAGGCCTTTCGATTTCACTTTCGCAACGACTTATTTCGTGAATTATCCACATCCCAATTCCTGCAACCATGACTGGGATTCCACCCCGGTTCCCTCCATTACGATTACCAGCCCTTGGTTCCCGATTCCCAGTTCCCTGACTCACGATTACCTCTGCACACGCCGTATGCTTCAAAGAGCATTTCATGGCTCTACCTACCAAGTGACGATAACCGTCACTCCCACTACGGATCGATGTCTACCAAACTCCATTACCTACTAGTGGACTACTTCCCTAATCCATTCCGTTCAACTCCGATAGGCCACAATTCCCTGATTGGGACCTGTCCATTGTCCTATCCGCCTTGCTATCTCCACCATATGAACCTATGGGACCCTGTCAACTTATCCGTCTCACCAGGAAGACCGTGTTTCTTGTTGCTTTGGCCGCTTGCCTACGTTGTGGGGAACTTCAAGCGCTGTCAACAACAGCCTCCGATTGCCTCTTTCTTGGTAACTACTCTGGTGTTACTCCTAACTCCGCCTGCCTCCTTTCGAGCACAAACGCTTAAAACAACTTCGACTAGGATGATAGCCACATGGCTGAAAATTGTCATCATCCAAGCATATGAGGCGCTTGATATTAACTACACAACGGAAGGCATTCGCGTTACGGCACACGAACCCCGTGCCATCTCTACGTCATGGGCACACCACAGTAACATGCCAATCACCGACATCATGCAAGCAGCATTGTGACATAGTCCTTCTGTGTTCACTTCACTGTACCTTCAGGACATATCTCATCAGGCAGAAGGACTCTACCGCATTGGGCCTTTCGTAGCCGCCCAACGCGTCCTTTAGGTTACCCCTTTTCACACTTGACATTCTGTGTAGGGAGCCGGTCGCTACCTGAGGGTACTTGGTCATATGGCACCCACCGCCGTGACAAAGTCTGTGGAATGCTTTAAAAAAGGTAATGTATATTTTCACGACAACTAAAAACACCAAAATACCAGTATTACTTGGTTGATTTTGGTTTCTATTGCCTATTAAAAATTACATTACCTTTGCTTCCCACCCTCCTCCCCTCTTGTCGCCATATGGGCACAATAGAGGTCCGAAAAGGTGAGCAATGCCCCTCTGCTTCGGTTTATATATGAGGAGGCTGCGCAGTAGGATGCGCATTAGGTAGCAACGCGGAAGGATATCTTCGATTTAATTTCTCTAGATAAAACAGCATTAGGAGAAGATAATGCTTTAAAAAAGGTAATGATATTTTAATAGGCAATAGAAACCAAAATCAACCAGGTAATACTGGTATTTTGGTTTTTTTTATTTCCTGACCGAAAATATACATTACTTGACTCACGCCCAAGCCTTCCCTCCATGAGCTAGGTTCTGGAAGGTGGAGAAATGATGCCAACTGAACGCTGCGCCGGAGCTTATATAAGCCAACCTAAGCCCGCGCATGCGCAGTACCGTACGAGCTTTGCAGGGAAGACAACTTTCAAGAATCTAGGAGAAATAAGCTTGAAAGGGGGAAACTGCTATTAAAATAGGTAATGTATATTTTCGGTTAGGCAATAAAAACTAAAATTAAGCAGGTTCGGGCCCTCAATTTTAGTCTTTTTAGGAAGGGACCATGAACCCTTAAGTTATGGGGGGTGGGGACCAGAAGTGCCGATGGCATAACCTCCCATAATTACATTCAATAGCTAAACTAAGTTACATACGAACCACTACCTTTGCCCGGCATGGCAACATTTGGACTGTGACATCTCCACTCCCGACCGGCGTGGCTACCTCTAGCTTTTGAGATTTCTGAGCTGTGCTAAGGAATGCAGACTGCTTGGCTTTTTTATGCCAGCAGGTCGGATTCCTAGCCCCCCTCCGCGGATGCCGATGAGAGCTACCCCCTCGTGATTGGCTAAAAGCTTAGTGAACAATGGAAAGTGGGAGGAGCAAGCCCCTTGATTGACAGGTCGTTTGGAAACTTTTGCAGGATACAAGCAGTGGCGTAGCTACATGGTGGCATGGGTGGCAGAATGCCACCAGCCCCCGGCTTCAGGGGGGCCCCGAAAGAAAAAAAAATTTACATATTAAAAAAAAGCTCTAAACTGCCTTTGTAAAAGCGACAGCCTGCAGTCAGCTTTCAGCGAGGCGAGTTATCTTTTCGTTGAGCTGCCACGAACGAATGGGATGTAGTCTGTCTCTGGATCCGATGGCCATACATGCTGGGCTCCTTGCTTTTCGTCAAAAGTTTCTGGCGGTAGTACGTAACGTAGTAGTTAAACAAAATAAAAGCTGAGAAAACGAACGTATTTACCGGGGGCAAAAAGCTGAAGGAAAAGAAATATAAGAATGAAGCATTATTGGCTGGAGTGCCCAAAATATTAAGCTTTTATGAAGCAATTAATATTGGGGGCCCCAATGGCTAATGTGCCACCGGCCCCGCCTAGCGTATTTACGCCACTGGATACAAGGCTTGTAAAGAAGGTGCAAATTGAGTTTCACTCAATTAAGCCTTTTAAATTACTACTTCGTACTGTAATTAATTGTAGGAATGATCACTTGTACTAAGGCAGTTTAATAGAAGGATAAGCTTGTTTTGGGGCAATATATACAAGATATATTTTGGGGCCGGTAAAATACAATAAAATAAAGGCTAAGCTACGGTAGGGTTCATGAGAATAAATTTACGTTAATAAATGCTTTTAAGCATCAAAATAAAAGGTTAAGTAATCCAGCTTGTGATATGATACAACACATTATTTAATTTGTAAGTTGTTTGCAGCCGCAGACAACGTTTAAAAGTGGTCGGACATTTTTCATAGATATTCAAAATCGTCACCTTAAATATAAATAGAAAAATATCGAACGTTGGTGTTTTCCAATACATATATGCGACGTTAAGTGCCAATTGATAGACGCTCCAATTACAACACCAAGCTAGACGGCTTTTTGCCTATAAGAAATTAAAAATAATTACAAATGTACAATTGTAGAAAAATGGCAACTGAGCGCTGCGTGTGGTGCGGCGAATTTGAAAAGTTTTTCAAAAGCTTGTAGAAATTTATTGCGGATGAAATTCAATATTCTGTTGGGGCAGAAGTGAACATAATGTGTTGTACTATTATGTGGTGAAAACTGCAGTTGATTCGGTCCATTTTTTCGGGTGCTGATCCTATTTGAGTACCGAGGTCTTTTATAGGCCTATATAGTGCTAGCGAGCGCTAGTGAAGAAAAAAGATGTTCGTTGCGTCGAACGAAGTTCTACCCCCAGGTATGTGATTGTTGGTGTTGAGGTAGTCCACTTGCTGTGGGTGGTTCTGTGACCATTTTAATGTATGGAGAATCACTCAAGTGGATCATGTAGCTAACCTGTCCAATATCAAAATGCACGAGGGTGATAACCTGTCCACGTGGGCATTTGGCCTCCATATTGGAAAATGTCCACCAAAAAACGGGTTTTTCCAAATAACGCCGTAAATATAAATATTTTAAAAGGACAATGTGAAGCAAAGTTGTAGAAAAAGTAACTTTAAACAACTTCCCAAGAATGACTTTTCCTGAAAAAATGAATAGTATAGACGCTACAGCTGTTTTTTAAAGTAAAACATCGATTTCCGCGGTAATTGTTTGGAAACCTTACTTTTCACGCTATCGACCTTATTCACGTACCTATCGATTCCTTTCGTCGTTAGGGTTCCGAAAATCATAACGAAAACGTGTGCAAACGCTTTTTTATTTTAAAAAAAAATTATTAAAACACGCTAAAACGCTACGCACAACTGTCGTTCCGTCATCGCGATGCTGCGAGGTGGATGGGCAACAAGAAAACATGATTCCGTGCCCCTGAGTATACGGAAATTATCTCGTTCCGGTAGCAGACGAAATAGCTGAAGCAGACAAAAAATTGGTTGGTGTATATCGATATTTGCGGCCGGAATCACAGACCGCAGGGGTGCGCTTGGCGCGCATTATTATATACATCGAGAATTGGTGTAATCAGAAAAAGTATGACGCAAGCATTTGTGAAACAAGGAAGTAGCATAATTTGTTCCTTGTTTCACAAATGCTTGCGTCATACTATTTCTGATTACACCAATTCTCGATGTATATGATAATGCGCGCGAAGCGCGCCCCTGCGGACTGTAAATCCGGCCACAAATATCACCGTATGCCTAGGAAAGAGATAATTTTCGTTTAGTAACGTTCTGGTTGAAATCAGGTTTTCTAGTTGCGGAATCATCGCGTAGAATAGCTGCCGCTTCTAGCTTGTTGTGCGTAGCGTTTTAGCGTGTTTTAATAATTTTTTTTAAATAAAAAAACGTTTGCACACGTTTTCGTTATGATTTTTGGAACCCTAACGACGAAAGGAATCGATAGGTAGGTGAATTAAGTCAATAGCGTGAAAAGTAAGGTTTCCAAACAATTACCGATTTCCGCTGTACTACATGCATTTTCACCACTTTTACGTTACTAGGACATCTTCGAAAGACTATAGCTCGGCCCCTATTTAAGTTAAATTAATTTGTTGGCCCTTGCGTAACAGAACACATTTCAGCCTTTCCATCTAGCCTAGTTATAGCGAGCTAAGTTAATTAGACAACAGAAGTACTTTGAAGTAGATAAACATTAATACTGGACAGGTTAACGAACGCCCCACTTTGTTGATCGTATTTCTAAGCGGTTATAGAAACAGCTTTCCTTACGTTATTTAATGCAAAACTTTTATCATCTTAATATATAGGATATATAATAATATATTAATTATATTAATTATAATAATATATAGTAGAAAATAACGGAATATTGTTGTGAATTATTTACATAATAATTTTTCGCTATTTTTTTATTATCACATGTGAAACTGACAACATGAATCATCAATTGAATCCTATTAATCTAAGAAGATATTTCCAGCAAGAAGATTTATTGATTTATGTATTATATGTCGGCAATATACCGGTGAAAGTGTAATGTCATCAAAAAACGGCTGCCAGCGCATCAGAGACGCTGCAGAACTTTACGAAGATCATGTTCTTGCTCTATTAAAAATCATTCCAGATGATCTCTTCGTTTATCATATGAACAATAATTGTCATAAATTATACACTCATAAAGCACAGCTAGAGAAGATTCCTAGCACAATACGAAGGAAAATCGAAGACGATGTCAATCAATCTAGAATATGCTGGAAGTAGTACTAGCTACACACCATGCTCTATGTGATCAGGTGTGCCTGCTTGCACTCTCTCGAGTCAAAAAAAGCCGAATAGATAAAAAAATATTTGTTATATGCGGACTAATGGAGTCCTCTGGCTAACGAGAAAAGTACAAAATTTGTGAGGAAGGCAGAGCATCAAAACTTTTAATGGCAACTAAGAACTCTCAGGACGAAGCCTAAACAAGAATTGCTGATTTGACAGATGTGAAAAGTGTATTTGCAGCTGACCTATATTGTCATGTAGGCTGTACTAGTAGTTACCTTATTCGATATGATCGACAAGTAACCCGAATTGAAACAAAATATTTGCTGAAGTCTTTGAGGAAATGAAACCTCAATTAATGAGCGGCGTCACCTTTGTTTTATCGGACGTTACAGAGAAAATTAACGACAGATTAGGTGATGAAAAATTTAAAATTAGAGCTGTTAAATCCCAACTAGAAAAGACATTTGATGAAGAGATTAAAATTTTCTAGTCCAGTTTTATGTATTGGCACAAACAATGTTGGCACAAACAATGTTGGGTTCGATACGCATAGTGAAATAGCTGCCCGACTTGCACAGCTAATTAAATCAAATAAACTCCATAAACCAGATGTGGAAATTAGCGTGGTGGGTTTGTTTCCACAGTGGGTGAGCACTTCTGCTTGGCACCGACTCCTGCCATACCTTGTTCACTGCAATGGTCACATTATGGCCACCTGCAGCTCTGCAGGGGTATGTTTCATCTCCATGTGGGACGCCTTACTTTGTAGACGTGAACTTATGGCTCCAGATGGGGTCCACCTATCAGTTTTGGGGAAAGGCTGTTTGACTAGTGCATTTCTCCAACACAGATCATCTATAAATGATGCTTATTTCCACAGGGCTGCGGGAAACTAGGGAAATATAAGGGACCTAATATTGGTCGACCTCCAAACTGCTCTCCCACCAGGCACAAAACTGTTACGGGTGATGCGATCAATAGGGTGGCTTACTTGCACAAAGCCTCTGGTGCCGTCAAATCTAACCTAAAATGTTGTTTAGTAAATGCAAGAAGTCTAAAAAGTAAATTGGCTGAGCGTCGTATGTTGTTATCTTCTGGAATTTATGATTTCATTTTTATTGTTGAAACTTGGCTAAATGAGACCGTCAGTGATTCAATGTTGACCTTTGACTTGCCTTATACTTTAATCAGACGTGACCGTGGCTCAAATGCCGGTGGTCTAGTAATCTTTTTTAAACGAAGTTTACATTGCTGTGTCTTGGATAAATCCAACGTTGTTGAGGCTGTTAGTATCGATGTAGGACCTGGCCATTTTAGGCTTATGCTAGGATACCTACCTGATGGAAGGGATGACTCCGACATTCAGCAGATGAATCTTTTTTTTCGTAAAAATGTATCTAAGTGCCTGCCAAATATCATAGTTGGCGATTACAATATGTCGTACATTAATTGGGTGACCTCTAAAGTTAACAACCGTCACCAGCAAAGCTTTTTTGACTGTGTTACCGAGTTGGGTTTTGATCAAATTGTTACAGAACCAACCCGCGGAAACGGCATTCTGGATTTAGTTTTGGTCGACTCAAATCGCTTGGTCTACAATGTGAATGTAATTGAGCATTTTGGTCCGAGTGATCATAACATGGTAACGTTTCATATACAATCTCAAGCCGACGTTGATTCCGTTTCTAAAATCAAGTATAAACGTGTTTTGAATTTCGATGCATTGCATGAGTGTCTTAATGACACGAATTGGTTTGTTACTGTAGATGACACTGCGGAGATTGACATGTTGTGGAATATATTTCATGCCAAATTAACTAGCATGGTAGATGCCTGTAGTAATATGAAGCGCTGCTCTGCAAATGGAATTATTGGCCCTCCAAGCTATGTTAGAAAATTAAGTAACAAAAAAAAGAGACTCTGGAGGAAATATAAAAAATCTAAAGATGCTATTGTTGGTCAACATTATAAAGACTGTAGTAAAAAACTAACGCATGTTATTAACCAACATGAAATTGCATCGGAGATAAAAATTATTTCAGATGGTACACCTGCTGCTCTATTTAAATTTATTAAGAGAAAAACTGGCATTGTACGAACCTTGCCACCTATCCATACTAATGGTAAGGTAGAAACCGATGATCTCGCTAAAGCTGAAATCTTTAATTCAGTTTTCTCTAATAATTTTACAAATGATAATGGTGACAACCCACAGTTTTCCTGCAACGGTAGTATAGCTCATGTATTCCATACTGCATCTTCTATCACTCCTTCGAACATCAGGGCCATTTTGGGCAGTTTTAAAAATAGCCATGCTGTTGGCCTTGATGGGTTTTCTGCAGCCTTCTACAAACGGTTTGCCATGGAACTAAGCTGGCCACTCGCCAGAATCTTAAACCAATCTTTAGCATGCGGTAAACTTCCACATTGTTGGAAGAAAGCCAGAGTAACACCAATTTTCAAGAAGGGCAATGCTGCTGACCCCACAAATTACAGGCTACTCTCGTTGACCAGCATTCCTTGCCGGGTACTTGAACGTGTAATTCGTGATCATGTAATGATTTATCTTAAGTCAAATAACCTATTGGGTAATGATAATTTCGGTTTTATGCCAGGCAGATCGGCTGCTCAACAATTGTTGTGTTGCCTTGACTATTGGACCAAAGCCCTTGAGCGTGGGATACCAACCAACGTTATCTTGGTTGATTTAGCCAAGGCTTTCGATTCGGTTTCGCACAAAAAGCTATGTATTAAACTAATTGGTTATGGAATTGATGGTAATGTTCTGGAGTGGATAACTGACTTTCTGGCAAATAGGTCTCAACAAGTCTGTGTAGGGTCTGCACTATCTTCTGAATGTAATGTTAAGGGTTCCCCAGGGGTCCGTTTTGGGACCTCTTCTGTTCCTGATCTGCATAAATGATCTAGTCACTGATTGTCCTCATGTTAAAATGCCAAAATTTACTGACGACGTGAAATTGCATTCTTCCATATCAAAACTGATTGATCACCTTGATCTTTCATCTTCACTTAAGATGCTAGAGAACTGGTCTGTTAGGTGGCAACTACCAATATCTGGTCCCAAATGTAAGACTTTTCATATTGGAGCCAAGAATTGTAAGTTGGATTACACCCTTCTCGGTACCACTCTTGGCCATGTATTTGAGGTTACTGATCTTGGCGTGCGGATCACCAGCGATTTGAAATGTGGATCACATTGTGATTCTGTTGTTAAGAAGGCCAGACAGAGAGCTTCCATGCTGAGGCGCTGCTTTGTCTCTGGTGATTTAAAGACCTTAGTGTGGGCTTTCACCATATTTGTGAGACCAATTTTGGAATACGCTTGCCAAGTTTGGTCACCACACTTAACTAGAGATATCGATCACGTTGAGTCTGTTCAGCGGCGATTCACCAAATTTTTACCTGGTCTAAAAAATATGACTTACACGGAACGTTTGCATTTTTTAAAACTTGACTCACTTGAGTTGCGTAGGCTACGTGCCGACCTCTGTTTAACTTACTTAATCTTAAAGCGGGAGACTGGCATTGATAGTGGTACATTTTTTGAGGTCAGAGGTAATGAGCGTACTAGAGGTCACCCTCTTAAATTGACTGTAAGTCAGGTTCGTAGGAACTGTCGGAAGTACTTCTTCTCTCATCGGGTGGTGAATGTTTGGAATGCCCTTCCATCTGAAGTTGTTTTGTCCACTTGTTTGCCTACGTTCAAGAAAAAAATTCATAAAACAGACCTCTCCAGTTACGTTAAATGGAGCTAACTACAACACAACAATTTCTTTTTTTTTTATTTACGTTTTGTGTTGTTGTTTTATCTTATCGACTTCAGCCTATGGCTGGTTTTACTCTTTTTAAACTTTTTTTTGGCCACTCACTATGTGGCCACTATTGTGGCCCTACTGTGTTTTTTTGTTCACTTATTGTGATAAACTTTATTATTAGTATCATATTATTGTTATTGCAACAAAGTGTTTTAATTATCTATTTTAAATGGTGACAATTCTCACTTTGGAGATGCTTTTGTTTTTATTGCTTCTCATAACAAAACTTACATAATGATGCTTTTTAACAGTTTCATTTGTTCATCTGCCTTTTATTTTTTTACTTGGGCCAATCCTACACCTCCCGTGTCCAACACGTTTGGCGATGCCATCGGGGACCTTAGCGTCCCTGGCAGGTCTAACCTTGGTGGTAAGGCATTCGTGTCCCAACACCTAATCCTCTCACCTTCCCATGGCCAATCAATATCATTATATGTGGCTGTCCTCTATTTGTAATTTAGGCTGGCTGTTAGTGGTCCTAGGGTCCTTGCCAGACCTGTTGCTATCGTGACGAATTATTATTATTATTATTATTATAGTTGAAGCCAATAAGTCAAATATGGTATTTGATTCTTCTGTTTCGGTTGAAGATGTTACTGAGAAACTTGGATCAACAGACATCATAAAGGAATGTGCGCAGTTATAGCAAAAAAACATTTTTGGAAGTTGATTTTGATCTGGATGAGAGATTTGGTGATTATCAAGACTTGCAGTCATCTTGAGAGGCAACGGAAATACCAAAACTTATTTTGACATTCTTTTCAGGACTTCTAACATCCCTCCTTTCCAGATACAGTCAACACATACTTTGAACATTGGAAACGATGCTTCTGGAGGAAATGTCTTAAAAAAAAGTCAAAATACCACCTAAAGATATGCACTTGCAGCCTCTTCCAAATCTGTCAGATCAGCAATTCTTGTGTAGACTTCATCCGGAAAGTTCTTGGCTGCCATTACAAGTTTTGATGCTATGACTTCCTCACAAATTCTGTACTTTTCTCGTTAGCCAGAGGACTCCATTTGTCCGCATATAACACATATTTTTGATCTCTTCGGCTCTTATTGACTCGAGAGAGTCCAAGCAGGCACACCTGACCACATAGAGCAGGGTGTGTATAGCTAGTACTACTTCCAGCATCTTCTAGATTGACATCGCCTTCGATCTTCCTTCGTTTTGTGCTGGAAATCTTCTCTAGCTGTGCTTTTTGAGTATATAATTTATAACAATTATTGCCCATATGATAAACGAATAGATCACCTGGAATGTGTTTTAATAGCGCAAGAACATGATCTTCGCGAAGTTCTGCAGCTTCTCTGATGCGCTGTCAGCCGTTTTTTGTTGACGTTACACTTTCACTGGTATTTTGCTGACATATAATACGTAAATCAACAAATCTCCTTGCTGGTAAGATCTCTTTAGTTTAATAGAATTCAATTGATGATCCATCTTGTCAGTTCCACATGTGAGAATAAAAAAAATTGCGAATTATTATTACGTAAATAATTCATAACAATATTCCGTTATTTTCTACTATATATTATTATCATTATATATTATTATATATCCTATATATTAAGATAATAAAGTTTTGCATTAAATAATGTAAGGAAAGCTGTTTCTATAACCGCTTAGAAGTACGATACAAAGTGGGGCGTTAGCTAACCTGCCAGTATTAATGTTTATCTTTTTCAAAGTACTTCTGTTATCTGTCTAATTAACTTAGCTCGCTACAACTAGGCTAGATGGAAAGGGTGAAATGTTTTCTTTTCAGCAAGGTCCAAAAAATTAAATTAACTTAAATAGGGGCCGAACTATAGTCTTTCGAAGATGTTCTAGTAACGTAAAAGTGGTGAAAATGCATGTAGTACAGCGGAAATCGATGTTTTACTTTAAAAAACAGCTGTAGCGTCTATACTATTCATTTTTTCAGGAAAAGTCATTCTTGGGAAGTTGTTTAAAGTTACTTTTTCTACAACTTTGCTTAACATTGTCCTTTTAAAATATTTATATTTAAGGCGTTATTTGGAAAAACCCGTTTTTTGGTGGCCATTTTCCAATATGGTGGCCAAATGCCCACGTGGACAGGTTATCACCCTCGTGCATTTTGATATTGGACAGGTTAGCTGCATGATTCACTTGAGTGATTCTCCATACATTGAAATGGTCACAGAACCACCCTCAGCAACTAGATTAAGGTGGCCTCACCAATCCTTTGAAACACGAAGCTTCGTTACATAACCTACAGTACAGAAAATTTGCGGCTAAAGCCACGTTTTTCGTTGGCGGCTTGGCCAGGCTTCGGGGATTTAATATAAACAGATTCAGTGTGGCAGCTAAAGCCGTCAGGTTAGGGGATTAGCAAGTGGTGACCAACATTGCACTACACCACTGCATGTATGCAGCCTAAGGTCATATAAGGCGAAAAGTGTGTGTCAATCTGATAGGGTGACTTGGGTCAACATAATCCCAAATTATTTTGATGTAGCCTACCTTAGGCTGGAGAAACAACTCCATCCCCTTCTTACGCAATCAGTTTTCTTTAAAGCTGAATACGTCCTTGAGTATTCTTTTTCTGGTAACTAATGGGTCCCGTTTTGTGTGCAGGTGCAATTTTTCTGACAGGTGTGACCGGCATGTCTATACTATTTGGATTTGGAATGACACTAGCGTTGGCTAAACGACGCGATCCTACATTGTTCACTAAAGTAAGTCTACATTGATGGATACATTGTAAGTTGTAATCTCAAACATTATGCATTATATTGTGATTTGTATACTGGGAAGTTGCCCCTCCCCCCCGTTTTCAACCTACAGAGTAGAAAGCTGCAAGGTTCACACAATACTTTCTACTTCGACGGTTAAAATAAGGTTAACATTAAAAATTTATTCGTTTACTAACTGAAAGAATGGCTCGAGGGCAGAGCACGTTGACCGATCCCAAGGACCTCTGAGAGGGCCTGGGTTGGCCCGCACCTCTTACACCCCCGAAAATGTTCCCTCAGACCGATCTAGGGTGAGGTCGTATTGGATTACACAGGCAAGAATCCGGACGTTGTGTTTTTCAACGACGTCCCTAACCGCTCTTAGCATCAAGTCCAGTTTTCCCCCCGTCCAGATGGAAAAGAAGTGTAAAGTTGGGAAATGAGTAGAAATATTGACTGGTCAGGTAGAATTTATTGGGCAATCTTGCTCTCACACAAACGTCCTCGGCATCGACACAGCAAGGATTCTGGCTCTCTCTCTATCCAAAGTCGCTGCATGCTAATGGCCAACTCGATTCTAAGGCACACACAATATGTCCCTTTAAAGTGGCTAAAAGTCTCTTACTCACTCTGCAGATGACGGACATCAAGTCGAGGGATCATTGTAAACACCATACAAGGAAATGTGGAGAGGCCAGAAGACAAGGCTTGGCCGATACAGTTATGTTCATTAAGGCCTAACAAAATGGCTGCTCACCCGCCATTTTGTTTCCTGAGAAGTGAACAAAAATACGCGTCTTCCTCAGCAATAACGTTGACGCGTAACACGCAAAGTTGTGGTTTTGTGCTAGAGAGGGAGCCAGTTACTGTTAAGGTGTCCAAGGCTGAGGTTATATAATAGAGAGGCACGGTGTTACAATGTTTGTTGGAGACAATGTGGTTAATAATAAAGACGAATGGGGGAAAGAAAGGCAGAGGCATCAAGAGTAACAATAAAGGGAAGGGGTTAGTATAAGCATCGTAGTCAGCTAGACGAAGTCCATTGTTAGAGGCTGAAGTCCTGGGACGGACCTTCGTATACACATTGTTGATGCTTAACTTAATGGGCGTACACTAGGTTGTAGCCTAAACATACGTTTCTTTATGCTGCAAAAGTACAATACCTGTCAATTTTTGCATTGTTGTCTCAACGATGCTACCTTGCCTTGAGATTTCACAATCCGCCGGCCGCCTCAGACACCCAAACGCGCATGCGTGATTCTCCCTATAAGAGTGGAAGCTGGTCCAGCTTGTCATCTCTTTGTCTCAAGCCGCCATCGTTGACAGCTGCTTCGGCTATCTCTTTCATCCGGATTAATAAAATCGTCGTGGGAAATGAAGTCGTCGTGGCTCCCTCCCGTTGTCTCCTGGGATCGTACAACACCTGAACCCCGTCTTCTGGCCGATTTCCTGCCCTTACCCTTGGCCTTCCGCCCAACTTACGTGTGGTGGTTCAACAGCCGCTGGCCCGTCTCTACCGCCGACGCCCCGTCATCCACTGTAACCATCTTTCTAGCCGTTCCTGTCGCCTCTTCACCTGGCCTCTCGTTGCTGTCCGCCTTTCGTCCGGAATTTCAACAGCTGTCGACTATCTCCTGCCATCGTCTTCCAACCGGCTTCCTCCGTTCGACACACGCCCGACTTAGTCTGGTCTGGCTTCAACGGCCGCCGACACATCTCTACCGCCGACACCCTGTCATCCACCAAAGCCACCTTCTGGTGGCGTTCCTGTAACCCTTTCACCTGGCCCCTCATTGCTGCCCGCCTTACGTCCGGAGGTTCAACAGCTGTCGCCCGGGCCAAGCTTGACGACACCGCTGCTTTAGTCCTGACTCCAGCCCATCAAGCTGCCACCCCATCAGCCGTTCAGCCGTCTAACCACCGGCTCCATGTGAACTTACTGCCAACCTGTCCTGTCGATGTCGGTGATCGACATTTCTACCTTGCTTGTGCTTGAACGACCGTCCGGCCAAGTTGCCCTCCAATGGCTTCATGTGAGACCCCGTACGACACCTCTGTCTTGACCATCAACCTCGGCTGTCACACCGGTTTGTCTACTCCGTGCTCCTTCTATCGTCCCACTAATGCCCGCGTCTCTTGCCCAGAACCTGCACTCGACAACTGGCGTTCGGGGCTTCTCTCTCGACCTTCTCATCATCGGGACTTGCTGGGCTTCATCCAACTCCG
>JAHWFP010002673.1:25704-55419 GCA_023313725.1 Lithobius niger | reverse complement strand
TTATTTTACAATTGCCCAAAAAAAAAACACTGCACATATTACATATAACCATAATAATAAATCACATGGTAAACTTGATGGGTCTTCTCGTCTTTTAAGATAATTTAAGTATCTTCACCTAACATAAATATTCAGAGAAATTCACATAAAACAGCTATTTTTACATTTTACCATTCGTTCCAGACTCCAATTAAAAGACCATTGGTTATGCTACCTTTACACAGTCAGAATACTGCGGCCATTAAAATCATCATAGGGCAGGCATTACTTTTCATTGTAGTTCAAAAAGCAATGTTTATGATAAACAGTTGAAAAATCAAATTTGCCGAATTCTTCATAAGAATTTTCAACATAAACACCAGACTTAAATAGTCCCCTACTTATAAACACATTATTAATCCACAGTAAATAAACATAAAATAATAGTTTGCATGAAAAGAATCACTAATAAATATTTAACTGCATGTTATAACACAATTACGGATGCCTACTTCTAAGACTACCTAAAATCTACCTCCTACATATTTCCTTGAGCTTCCTTGATAATCTGTTAAATAAAAAATAAATATCCGCACTAAACCTTATTTAAAATAAATATGCAAACAACTAGATACACGTCAATACGCAAGCATATCACTACAACTAAAAATTACTAAATTACTAAATTTTAGTAGATCATTAGCAATCGAAATTTCAATATAAATTTAATATTTAGTTCTTCCCTAATACAAAATGTATCCAATAAAATCTAAACCAACACGATCTAACACCCTTATCAGTAAATTTCTTAATAAAAATCATTGCAAACTACAAAATAAAACATAATTTAATGAAACATTAATACCGTAAAAATGTAATTATATAGATCTTTAACAATAAACACTACTCAGTGTAAATGAGTTATTATTTTCGTAATTACATCCTAATTACTACTTTGTTACGACTTCTCACACAGGATAGCGAGAGTGACAGGCGATGTGTACACATTTCAGAGCAATTTCATTATCTCATGCCATAAGAAAATTACAACTAAATCCATCCTCATAAAGTTTTCCCTAATTCCCATGTCCCTAATTACCTCATATAAATAATGTAATCCACAATAACCAAAAAATAAACTGCACCTTGATTTGTAATTCTTTTGAATAAAATTTTAAAAGAAATCTTTAAGTCCAATTAACAACAACGATATACATATTATAAATACCAATCTTGGTAAGGTCACACTTGGACTATCGATTAAATTACAGATTCCTGTAGAATGACTAATAATGTCGCCAAACCCTTTAAGTTTCAATCTCTAATACTGCTCAACATAATTGTACAATAAATAACCGGGTGTCTAATCCTGGTTTTTTAATAATCAATAATAGCTTCAAATTCTATTCCTAATATTCCTACCAGAAAACACTAACATGCATTTCACTGTCAAATGTATAATAAAATAAGAACAAACAGAAAGACCAATAAACTATAAATTTCAAAAACCTGACTAAGAAAGACTGTATAACCGCACCTGCTGGCACAGCCTAAGACTTCTCATCCATTTAGATCTAATTCAGACCCCAATAATCAAAACAACATACTGCCAATACTACACTAACTCAACAGGCATGTAAAAAACGGAAAAACGCCAGGGCACGAGCCAGGGTAAAACTCTTATAGAATAATTCTCGTTAGATAACTACTTATCTAAATAACGTGAATATATATATCGAACACAAAGTTAATTTGTTGTATTAAATGTTACAATTATTTTTTGTTCTTACATTAACGGATATCAAAAATTATTATGCTAATACATCATATGTAAGATAGGCTAGATAAATAAGTCATTGGGTTCATACCCCACCGAGAGGTATTCCTTCATAAAAAACTCTCTCCTTATTTGCAGGCACAACCATCGCCCTATCCGGCCCCAACTGAATCTCTGCCTGAATTGGCTTAGAATTGAACCTACTTTCTTTTATTCCATTAATTATACACAGGACAGACCAACAAACAAGAGAAGCCACGCTAAAATACTTCTTAATTAAAACAGTCTCTTCAGTTTTCCTTCTCTTTTCTAATTTAATAACAATAATTCTTAACTATAGAAATAAGCAATAAAAATTAATAGAATCATCTTAACCACCGCTTTAAGACTAAAAATAGGTGCTGCCCCTCTACACCTCTGATTTCCATCTTCTGATTCCCTCCATCACTTTGGTTGGAGCCATTGGAGGATATAATCAAATAATTACCCGAAAAATTCTACCATATTCCTCCATTAACCATATGGGATGAATGATTATATCAACCATCATAAGAATAAGAATAATCATTCAATATTTTACTATTTATACTCTTCTCAATATATTAATCATTTACATGATAAGAAAATGAAACATTTTACACTTTTCCCAAACAAATTCACACAACAATCAAAAAAACATTAACTTATTATTAGCAATAAACCTATTATCTCTTGAGGGAATTCCTCCATTTCTCGGCTTCTTACCTAAATGATTAATTATTACTGAAATAATAAGAAAAGACCACTACAAATTATAGTATTAACAATATCTACCTTAATAACCCTATATTTTTATATACGAATCACATATAATATTATGTTAAAATCACCCTCTCATATACCTCGCTCAGCAAAATAGAATATAAAATATTATATCAGCAACATCCTTATTAATAATTTCTCCTATAATTTAACCACCTTAAGTTAAATAAAACTAATAGCCTTCAAATCTGCAAACAATCATTAATTAGGCTAAAACCCCTTTATACTTGCAATATAATATTCAAATAAAATACTAAAACGAGACAAAGCCTACTATAAATTTACAATTTACTGCGATGAATATTTTCAACAAACCATAAAGACATTGGAACTATATACTTTGTATTCGGAATTTGATCATCAATAATTGGAACTGCCGTAAGACTACTTATTCGATTAGAACTAAGCCAGCTAGGAAGACTAATTGGTGATGATCAAATTTATAATGTAATTGTTACTGCCCGCGCTTTCGTAACAATTTTCTTCATAGTAATACCAATTATAATTGGTGGATTTGGAATCTGGTTAATTCCCTTAATACTTGGGGCATTTCCACGACTAAATAATATAAGGTTTTGAATATTACCTCCATCATTAACCCTCGTACTATGTTCATCAGCTGTCGAAAGAGAAGAAGGACCATGATGAACCGTTTATCCCCTTTTATCATTAAAAACATCTAAACACAGAGGAGGACATAATTTTTTCTTTACACTTAGCAAAAGTTTCCTCAATTCTAGGGGCCATCAACTTTATCTCAACAATCATTAATATACGATCTAGAGGAATATCATTTGAACGACTGCCACTATTTGTATGATCTGTAAAAATTACAGTAATCTTACTCTTATTATCCCTTCCAGTAGTAGCTGGAGCAATTACAATACTTCTAACCGACCGAAACCATAATAAATGATTCTTTGATCCCATATTCTTGTATGGAAGAATGCTCAGAAGAAGGAAAGGAAGAAGAATACTTTTGAGATAATGAATAGCACTTTACCCCATTTTAGGCCATATACTGTTGGGATGGTGTGGAGTCCTTGAAAGGTTCTTTCTCGTGTAACGTCTCGTCATCTTTGTACTCTTACAGTTAACTACTGCAATATTTCGTAGTGTGTAAGATAGGCAGAATCTTCGTGAAATTTATTAGTAGAGTTCGTTTGCACATGAGAATTTCAGAAAATTGGACAGGAGGAGGAGGCGGCGGCGGAGCGGCTAACAATGTCAAAATGTTACAAAGCTGCAACATGTAACAATAGGGTAACAATAAGCGAGGCACACAATATCGGATTATAGCTCACTCGAACAAGATCAACGATGGTTGGGTGCCGGGAAACTAACATTGTCGTTGTTTCAGTTAGCTAGTTCATTGTGGAGAACCAAAATTAAATGGTCTTGATTTTTCCTTAAATCTTAAAGTTTTAAACTGTAGGGTGCGAAGTCTCACCCTACGGCCTCAGCCTACTCACCCTATGGCCTCAAAATTGGGCGGCCGACATGACTGAGTGACTTATTTACTTTTTCAATGCGAGCTTCGGGAAGCCAGTTGAATTGTTTCCGCGATTGTTGCCACGATACTGAAACAATCCAGAATCAACTACTCATCGACATCACACATGCTAAATCCAGAAATACGCTAATGTGTTGCCATCAAATAATAATCATGGGACAAACCTTCAGGGGAACCTAAACATAAGTATCCATTTCTAATGTTCCATTTTTTCGAAAACAAAAATCTGTGGACAGTGGACACATATAAAATGGAAGCGAAAAAAGCCAACAAATTAACTGAGCAAAAAACAGCTAAGCCGTTTAGAAAAAAAAACATTAGAGCTCGTATCCCCATACTTACAGCCCTGAAGGTACACGAATAAAAACGGATTAGAGTTCACTCAAACGCAACGAACTATAATTTGAACTCCAATTCGCAAAACGTAAACCCACAAACACATACAAAATAGACGCCATAAACAGCAAAACGCTACAAAATTGAAAGATAAAAATGCATACACAAAATGAACACAAATTATAGTTCAAATTATAGTTCGTTGCATTCGAGTGAACTCTAATCCGTTTTTATTCGTGTACCTTCAGGGCTGTGAGTATGGGAATACAAGCGCTAATGTTTTTTTTTTGTAAACGGCAAAGCCGTTTTTTGCTCAGTTAATCATATACCTACTCCCGTTATTGTTGTGAATACGCGTACAGCTGCAAGAATGGGTCATGGTCTAGGATTAACTATATGATATGGTGATTTATTTTTGACATAGTATATTTTTGATGAATATAATACTTTTAGAACAATGAAAACATACGACTGAATTAAAGCTTCAGCAGATTCTAGTATTAGTAGCAAAATTTGTGTAATTAATAATCCTGAAATTAATACAAGTGTTATTGACGGTCCTTGATTTCCTAATAAAGTTATTAATAGGTGTCCTGCAATTATATTAGCTGCTAGTCGGATGGCTAGTGTTCCTGGTTGGATAATGTTACTTACTGTCTCAATAAGTGCTATGAATATTATTAGGGGACCAGGGGTGCCTTGTGGCACCAGGTGTGTAAATATGTGGTTTATGTTGTTAATTCATCCGAATAATATAAAGGATAATCATAAAGGAAGTGCTAATGTTATACTATTTTCACACGTAATAATTGGTCGCGGGTCAGCCCTGGCCAACCCGGGCTGGGGCCAGCCCTGGTCAGCCCTCATGCCGAGCTCCGGGCGCGCTTTGATTTCACACGTGTTAAATGCTTGCAAGCCGACCCGCGCTTGCTTGAGAGCACCGTCTGTCGACAAATTGTTGACAGTTGGATAGGAGCAGTGAGTTGGCTTCACTTCTCGTATTGCGTGTTTTCAGGTGAAGCTCGACATTAATGTCAAACTGACGTCGCTAAAATTTTTTATAATATTTAAAAAGGCCAAGAATTGAAAAAAAATCAAATACGGATATTACTACACCACCTTCTCCATGAATATAGGAGCGAAAAAAGCCACGGTAAAAAAAAGTCTTCACTCTGCCTTGTGAAATTCGAGCCCAAGACAAATTAATCTAACCATCTACCCTTTTTAATCTAACCACCTTCCCTTTGTATAGCAACATGAAAAAAACAAAAAAAACAACCAAACCATTTTATTTGTGTCTTTAATTCCCCCCTCTTCCCCTCCCCTCCACCCGGATTTTTTCCGTAGACTGTGCCTTTCTCGTCTTTTCTCCGTATTTTTTTTTTAACTTTGATCTTTGTACTACGGTTAATAGGCTATAAATGCTTTAAAAAAATGTGTTATTGGCAACACCTTTCTGTTAATTTGGTAAGTACTTATCTACCAGCTGGTTCTCGATTGTATTTCTTGCGTTATAAAATGTAGGCTAATGTTTTATTTTTTTTTCAATACGGGTGTGAACCACATTCCTGCTGCTCTTTGGAACTATTGTCAAAACTGCTGTCTTTTGGATACCAATACCTACACTTCAATAGTTAAATCTTGGTGGTGTGGTTCGGTGAATGTAGTGCCGATCTATAAACATATCCAAAGATTGACGGGTCGATTCCTTCGTTGGGGCAGTCTACCGTTCTTAGAGCAGAAAAATGGATATGGTTCGTGTCACTTTTATTTCGACATATTATTTTCTCTCTGTGTGGTGGTGTATGTTGCGTGCGTAGGTGTGTGTGATATGTCTTCATTCTGCAAAAGTTTGTTATTATGACAACATAACTTCGCTCTCTCTGAAACATGGCTCTTTGATGTAGGTTAGTATTTTTTATTTTGCTCAAAATAAAAAAAAATTACTGGTAAGTTCTAATCTTTATTTTTCCTTGTAGTGTAGTTTTTCTTTTGGTTACACCCAAACAAATCCGTTTAATTGCCCGAAATTTGCAAAGCAAAATTGATCCTTGCGATGCATCATGAACCTTCTAAAATGCTGATATGCAATACGGATTTTGTTTTTTTACTAAGGTGCAATATTAAATTCTCTTCTTTTCTCCCACGTGTTTTTCACCCCGTGAAATAGCCACTATTTAATTTACGAGTGTCACATAAACATTTCTTTTTTAGTGTTTACCTGTTTTGTCTGTTGACATGTAGGCAGGTGGGCTGCACTGCAAGGCTACGAGCGCGGGAGGGCTCGCTTCGAACTTCACACATTAAAAATAAGGCGCGCGGGCCAGGGTCAGCCAGGGCTGGCCTCGGCTGGAAAGGCGGGCAAGGCGGGCACGCGTCAGCCCTGGCCAGCGCGCTTTCGCCCAGAAAGCATTATTACGTGTGAAATCCTCCGTCACGGGTCAGCCAGGGCTGGCACCTAAAATATTATAACGTGTGAAATCAGTATTAGTGTTATTCTATGTGTCTAGTTCTAGTAAATACATAAGGGATTGGGCCTATAGTATTATTTATTATGATTAGAATTAATATGGGGTAGCATAATTGTGTTTAATCCTTCGGTGTTTGATAATACTGTAGTTTGAATTCTGAGTTTAATGTTATGGTGATTGAGTTGAATAATGTAAGTAATTGGGTAGGGGCTAATCAATATATTTATATAAAAAATATATTATAAAAAATATAGGGTTATTAAGGAAGATATTGTTATACTATAATTTGTAGTGGTATTTTCTTATTATTTCAGTAATAATTAATCATTTAGGTAAGAAGCCGAGAAATGGAGGAAATCCCACAAGAGATAATAGATTCGTTGCTAATAATAAGTTAATGTTTTTTTTTTATTGTTGTGTGAATTTGTTTGGGATAAGTGTAAAATGTTTCATTTTCTTATCATGTAAATGATTAATATATTGAGAAGAGTATAAATAGAAAAATATTGAATGATTATTCTTGTTCTTATGATGGTTGCTATAATTATTCATCCCATATGGTTAATGGAGGAATATGCTAGGATTTTTTGGGTTATTGTTTGATTATATCCTCCAATGGCTCCAACCAAAGAGGATGCTATAGTGAATATCATGGCTGATGAGGAGTGTAAGGCTCTTAATAGAAATAGTAGGGCTAGCTTTTGTCATGTGATTAATACTAGACAGTTTAACCAGGATATTCCTTGAATTGTAGAGGGAAATTAGAAGTGTAGAGGGGCAGCACCTATTTTTAGTCTTAAAGCGAAGGTTAAGATGATTCTATTAATTCTTATTGTTATATTTCTATTGTTAAGTATTATTGTTATTAAAATAGAAAATAGAAGGAAAACTGAAGCGAATGTTTGTATTAAGAAGTATTTAGCGAAGCCGCGCTAAACCATCGAAATGATTTTCGAGGAGAACATGTGCCAGCAATTTGTAGGCTTTGTTATTGAACAGTTTATGATGAAATCGTTTGCCTATCGTATTCTAGGTCCTTGATCAAGGGACCAAGGGTTCTAGAGACCAATTATGCCTCCGTATGGAAAATAAGTTATACCGGAATTAAGCTTGACTTTCAGGTTTTGACAATACCGCACGAAAACAGAGTCCTATCTGTCGTTCTTCTTTGGGCGAACTGATAAAAACAAAAATGGCAGCTACTTTGCACTTCGCCAACTGCCCTAGTATTCAATGTATATTAACATTCGGGTAGTTATGTCGAACAAATAGCGGCTTCTGCTAATCACGTAATTATTGTATAAGCGATTATTGTACAGTTGTGTAGTATCAATTCGACGAACGTGTGAGTACGCTTAGGGATAATGCGCTAGGACTGTAGCTGTACTACGGAGGAGCACCGATGATTTGAAGGCAGTGCTACATAATCAGGGTTGGATTCACCCTCTTAGAGGCCTGGTGCTTAAGATTTATTGTGGTTCTTTTCCAAAGTCGGACTGGCTAGGAAAAGGGGCCTGTGCCATTTGGAGGGCTGACAGGGGTGACGTGGGGTCTTACCATATAAACTTACTTATTCATATGATAAGTGATGTAGGCCTGAACTCCAACTGTCATTTGTTGGTCTGGGGAAAGTGCTATAAACTCTCCATGCACACTCCAAGGCCAATGCCTGGAAGATTTGCTTGTTTTAATATTCGGCTGTTATTTCTGGATACAGTGTCCATTTTTGAAGCATCTTCTATATTTTAAGGATCGCCAGTAGTAATAAAATGTACCATACGAGAACACTTCCGGTTGGCCGCCATCTTGGATTATGACGTCACAACCGGAAATGACGTCACAAACCGGAAGTGACGTCACAAACCGGAAATGACGTCAAAAACCGGAAATGACGTCACTAATTAGCATATTGTAACTGATGACGTCATAATTACCCCCTTTTCCCTCATTTACCCTCATTTACCCTATTTACCCTTCTTTACCCCTCTAATATATTGAAAACACCTGAAAGTTGTCAAACTGATTGAGACTTTTACAGGATTTAAGTTACCAAAAAGAAATGGGCTCAGAAACCATTTTAAACACAACACGTCATTTTATTCAGTGGCACAAACAAATTACAAGGTAAGTATTGACTTTGCATGTATGAACATGTTCTCGAATTCGTCAAACGAAAATGGAAGGATGGTACCATTTCTGTCAAAATAAGCGTACACATTAGTACTATCACATGAAGAAAATAAAAGAAAATTAGTTGATATCAAACTCTCAGTTTTACATTTCACAATTTCTTCGAAGGAACATAAAGAAGACACAAATCGGTACTTTTCAACAGTGTGTGGAGTAAAACGTACAAAGTCCATAGTCAACATTACTGAATTTAACAGTAAAAACAAAAATAAAAATGTCTTAAAGAACCAAGGATGTCTCGCAGCATCGAGTAACAGGCGATACACGTCCATGTCAACAGGTCGAGACCAAATGAGCCAATTCCTTTTCATTCCCAGTTTATATGTGTTACAAAGTCTTATGAGCAAAAATAAGGAGGATCAATCTCTGAAAGTCCTAATAATAATAGGTCAAATCCAATGGGTTTTGCTTCCCTTTTCATATGTGGACACAAGCGCACCATAAGATCCACAATATTACTACCAGCAACTACGTTACTATTAAAAAGAAGTTCTTGTTGCTTAGTCCAACCAAGTACATCCTTACGTGATTGTATACGTCGTATCTGATGTGAGATATAAAACCTGTACATTTTAGGTATTGCGGAATAAATAGCCTGTTCTATTTTAGTCAAATCACCTCCATCAACAACTTCATCATCATGCAGATCCATGCTTAATGGCTCCTAACAAAGAAATGACACGAGACCACGAAAACAAGGTTTTATATGCAGTTTTTAATACTCCCATGAACCAAATATACAAACAAGAAGAAACCATAACCAGTTAAAACAAAGATTGTTTGACAAAACAAGAAATAAAATGAATATTTACAACCAAAAAAATACCCTAAAATAATACGAAAAAACAAGTTTCATACTTTAAAAAAAGCAGTCATAATTGTCGTAATATATAGGATACTCATCAGTTGTGCCGTAACGAACAATGTCCGTAAGCCAATGAATCCAAACCAGTACCGTCCACGTATCTTTTCGTATCAGAAACAGACAATGCTAATTTATTTTGAACAATACTATATACCTCGTGGAGGTAAGATCTAAGACTAGCTTGCTCGAAAGAAAAATATTCATGATCACATAGACATCTACGATAATGATCGTACGTGACAGTACCCTGCAAAACAGACCGTTGCACTCCCTTTCCGACTTTTTTCACATTATTGTTACAAGTATAACAATACAACTTACTCTTTAAACCAATAAACGCCTCTATAGGGAACGAATTACACTCATCCTTGAAAAACCCTGGTTTTGCTTTGTTATCGGTACAGTAAAGAGGATGGTCGGATGGATAAGAACTAGTATCAAAAAGATGTAAAGACTGACCCATATCAGCGTACACATCGTCAGTCTTGATTTCGTAAAAAAAACTGTCAGTATCGCTCCCCAATAATCTACAACGTTTACCGTACTTGTCTAACATGTAATCGTAATGATGTGAGTACATGGTTAGCTTACTTAATTCTAAAACAGCACAACCAATAAAAACAGGTTTGTTCAAAACCACAGTCTGTCTACGCATTTTAAACAACGAAAGATCATCCTTCAAAATATTGAAATACTCGACATTTGACTTGCTCATCAATTTAAGAGATTTCTTTTCGTTAGTACTGATTTTCACATTTATGTACCGCCTTACATTCTCAACCGACTTACCAAATATCGAATTATTTGCTAATTTCCAGAAAGAACGCTCAAACTCGCTCTTCGACTCTTTTCGTTTCTGGCTATTAAAATTAATGTACGGAGCCAACCAAGCTTTCTCGGTAAATTTAATGCCAGAATGAATTTTGGTGACTTTAAGCCCTTTCGAAACATAGTACATTAAATTTTTGTAGTAACAAATATATTCCTTACGTTCCATCAAATGTGGAACTAATTTTCGGCCTGGAACGTAAGGTCCTTGTTTAACAACTTGCATCTTGTTAAAGGGAGACAACATACTCTCAGTCACCAAGACATGTTCGGGAGCCAAAGGATAATCACTATGTAAATCGTGTAACTCATCAGGATATTCAATATCTACCTTAAGTATGCAAGGAGGCAAAGAATTCAATTTAAGAGAAGCCAATTCTCGTTCGGAAAACCACATAAAATGTGCATAAGGCAATGGCATAGACAAACAAAAACCGTACAAATTGTTTGCATCTATATGTATGATGTAACTGCGCTCAATGCCAGGATTGTAATTCGGTACTAAAGGATTATTAGCTCGAGCGCAGCGCTTTGAAATTATACTAACACCACCACGTATGGCCGAAGTAAAATAATTGTACATTGTTACGTCTTGTAACAATTCTAACCGCTCACCAGTCATTTTAAGCGAAGCTTCCCAACTCAATCCTGGGAGAGTGAAAAAATGACAAGGATCTAAATTGTACTCTTTCAAACTAAGAGCTCGAAACTGTTCGAACACATCAGCTAAAAGTACAGCATCAGCCAAAACGTACATGTCGTGATACTGACCTAAAGTCTGACAATTCGTTTCACTCCAAACCCTAGAAGCGTAAGCGTATTCTTCGTCCGTAATATGGCTGTTAGTTAAATCAGAGTAAAAGGCTTCTTTGGGAGGCAAACTAGTCTCGTCAAATCTCAAGAACGAATCGCAATAGACATAAGGATACACACCTTTTCGAGTCAACAAAGCGTGAGAATTGGGAAAGACTTTTCGCATTAATGGAAAATCAGTTATGGTGTCAACCAGTGTACTCAGCGAAGCTGACAGGAATTGAAAGCTATCTAAAAACCTAAAATTTCCAACCTGTATCGCGGTGAACCTCTCAGTATTTTGAGGAATGATGGAAATATTCTTGTCTTTAAAATAAGACAAACTCCTCACGACCAAATGACTATCGTACGATTTTAAACTATGACAGAAAATAGGGAAATAGGTTTTAAACCTGTACTTTAAGTTACACGAATTATGAGCTGCACCTCTATATTTACCGCTCAAATGACAATGGTCACGTACCCTGATGTCACCAACTTTGAACAAATTACCGCAAATGTGACAATGTGTTGCGTCGGCATAATCCAACATCCACGCATATTCAGGTACTAAAGGACGCATTCGTCCTTTAATTGCTTCAATCTCATCATAAACGATTTCCAAATGCGAAAAAAAGTCTTCAACACAATTCTCGCCTCGAAACACCCTATGCGAATAAACGCTACCATCATAGGCAACCACAACGTAAGAATAACCACTCGGTTGGTGCAAACTCGTTTTGTAGGTAAAAGAGGCCGAGGGGTCGGGTTTACACGAATCAATTTTAGAAAGTATCGACTCAAAGTCTAAATACATGACGTAAGGAACGGGCAATTGTTTATCGTAATTCGTAAACTCCATGTAAGGTTTCACAGTAGGCATTTCGACTTGTTGAGGATCAAACGTTCTACACAAATTGAGATGCTCAACCAGAACCTGATTGGAACGGAAATACGAGAAACAATAGTGACACACGTTTCTCTTATCGTCTGAATGTACTAACCTATTGAAATTTTTAATCCAACAATAATGACTATTGTTAACCAATAACAGCTTAACTTCACGACAATTTGTCCGTTTGCTCATATAAATTGGGAAAACATTTTGGTCTTCGTAACCATACAAAAAAATACACAAATTATTTTGAGATTCGAACTTCATAATTTCAGTTACTGGTGTTGGGAAGGATATGCCATCCAAGTTCAACGCTGAGACATATTTTCGATAATGGCTTAGTCTGCGGTGATTATTGTTTGCGGGATAAAGCGCTGCCAAAACCGAAAATACGAAACATTTATTGTCATCACACAAAACGTTCACAACAGCGCATTTATCACGTAAATGTTTGTCAATCCCTACGTGTGCACATCCACCGCTTAAAGGGACATATCTACCAACGTGCACATCACACCCATTTATCCTGAAAACGACCCAACCAGACCCGTGTTTCTGAAAAGTGTCCAATTGATCGAGAATCCTACCAATGGCACTAAGTAATTCTTCATTTAAAAAGTCTGAAGATAACACCCTATGCATACTGCTACATAAATAAACAGGCATACGCTCAAATTCTCCGTCGAAACGAATCTTTTCTAAAATAACATTAACACACAGTAAAAATTTAAACTGACCAAGCTGTAGGAGCAGATCATTGAATAATGATAAAAGGTGTCCCCTAACGTTTTCTAAATAGTCACGTACGTCACGCGTATCGTTAGTAACAGTATACGCAAACCTCTTAAAGTATGCCTTGAACGCAGACACACTCTCTCGAAACACAGGTGGTTCTGGTGGTCGGATGGTGTGAGCTTCCACGCTGTGATGCAGGAAAGCATCGTGCGTCGTAAACGTTAATCTGCAAACCGGGCAGGTGACTAGGTGAGTCCTGGCATGTCGTCGCAAATTGATATCGTTAACGAAGGAACGCTGGCACACTCCACAAACGTGGTTACGATTGTGGAAGACCCTCGTATGACGTGCCAAAAGCTGTCTGGTCGCGTACGACTTCCCACACTGTTCGCAAGTATGCATCATTTCGTCTACAGAAAATACAAAAGAAAAACAAACAAACAATCAATAAAATAAAATAAAATAAAAAATTACACAAGTTTATTCACATAATCATAAACAAAATGTTCAACATCAGGTATAGCACTTAAAAAGTTAATAATTTGAAGAGGTGAAACCCCTTCGCAACGTTTTAAAATATAATAAATACAAAAATGACCACAAGTCTTAGTATTAAAATCTTGGAGTTTCACAGTATTGTACCACCACCCGTTAACAATACATTTCTTTTTTAAATGTTGTAGTAAAGTGTCAGTAAGGGGTAACAATCCGAAGGAATCGAAGTACTCGCACGTGCCTAAAGCAACCCAATGACTACCAGGTTGATCAGAGTTATCCAAGTTAATAACGCTCCACCCTTTCCCTTCGGGCAAACGGTCGGATGGAAAAACACCAATAAAATCTTTACACAATGGACGCAAGATATCATCTATTTGTTTAGTGTTCATTCTGTCGAAAGCACGTTTCGTTTCTCGTCAACCTCAAGTAACGATTCTTTCTCACCCAGAAACACAGCCGTAACGTTTTGAGCCAAATCACCGGAGAATTGCAAATCAACGCGCACAATGCCATTGTTTACTAACGAAATATGAGTTGGATCATTAGAGTTCCCATCTGCGCTCAAATCAAAACAGAATAAAGTTTTTCCATTCGATTTGAAATCTTCGTAAGTAATAGCAACACTCTGATTATGGTATTGAATTCCCAGACCTTCGAATAAACTCATGTAAGCTTGCACATATTTATTGTTCGGAAAATCACAAATTAACGGTTTAGAATTATGAGTCACTCCATCAACGGACAACGTCAGCGACGACAAACCAAAATGTTCGAAAAAGAAAGGGTCGTTAGCATAAACACCGTTAAAGGCCGCATGTTTTACTAATCCAAAGATAACTCGACTCGGAACATCACCATTAAAGATATTGTCAATAGTAGCACTACGCGTACCCTGCAACAAAGTATGACTCTTGAAAATAGATTTTTTGTAAGGATACTTGGCTGACGAGACGGTACTGAGTGTCCTAGCGTGCGCCACCAAAATAGAAGGAGCTACAGTGACCTTTCTAATATAGAGGGCGGCATCCACTGGAACGATGACGGGCGAATGATTGGCGGTTACACCATCAGCGGTTAAATACATGCAAAATTCGGGACGTTGCGGCACGAATCTGAACTTTAATTCTGTATTATTCAGTAGTAGACGAGGTTGATTTACCAAATCGTGACTGACTCGCCCTATGAGATCAATTTCAGCTCCCTGAGCAGCTTTAGTCCTCCGAGTATTGTAGGGTGCCAAGAGCGACGACTCCAATTGCGTTTTTTTCGCTTCATCACCATAACTTAAAACAGTTTTTAAAAACGCTTTGTATCCGTAGTGGTCGTTTGTACCAGTTGCTAATTTACCGTTCAGGGAAATGTCAACTTGCGAAAAATATGCGTGTAAAAGTAAATCGACAGGACACATTAATTGACTCTCAGCGGCCGTGTATGCAGAGCCATCACTAGATTTGACAACTTTCACCTTCAGGTAAATCAAAGTTTGAGACAAATCGATGTAATCTTCAGAACCGGGAACGTAGAAATCGATGACTTGATTTAAGCCTAATGTTGCAACCGGTCTGTATTCCACTAGTTTAGTGGCCTGTACAGACAACTGAACGGGGCTGACGCTGAACAAATCCAAATTGTTCAATAGACACTCGCAAGAATTGGGATGAACGTATGCCATAGTGACGATTCTGGAGGAAAGTGAGGGATGAGGGGGAAAGGCAGGAGGCTTTATAGTTGCTAATCAAGGGCCGTTTTAAGAGTAGAAGATTTCTTTCGTCTTTTTTTACAACATTTAGTTTTAGTTTTAGTTTTAGAAGCTTTTCTTTTACGTTTCCGTCCACTTCCTCGTTGTTGTAACCTCCTACCTACTTCGCTCATGACGCTATGACCAGCTTCTCTAAACCTGTCACGAGAAGATTCTTTCCACGATTTACCACCAAGCACGTCGGAACCAATTCCAACACCCGTAGAAAGCGCGGTTCTTCCTAAAAAACTGCTTATCCCCTTTAAAAACGGCATAGCCATCCGCCCCAGACTGCTCAAAATCTGGCCTAAACCGTGACCCGTTTGACTACCATAACGTCCGTAGTAAACGGGTATATTCCCCCCCGCCTGTTCTTGATAATATTGGGTATACGGACAGCAGCTTCCAGCTCTCATCTTGGTCGTGCTAGGTATGTGAGGGAGGGGGGAGGGACGCACCTACTTATACTTGCGGACCGACCTTTTTTCTACGAAGGTGTAGCACTACGACCGTTCTTCCATAATCTCCAAACTCAATAGGTCTGCCAGCATCATCGGCCAAAACAATTTCAACGAATTGAAACGATTCTTTCTGAATAGGATAATAATGCAAACGTGAAAATTCTTGACTGCAAATTTCACCGGGCTGTCCTCGAACGGGCACGATTCTCAACAATGGGACGAGATGATCACCTACGTGATTAGCCTGTATCAAATCTGTGTAAACGTAAACACTACTGACAGGAGTACTGGGTTGTTCAAGCACTGGAATTAAAGTTTCAACAGTATACTGGTGAGTTTCCGGAACCCCTGTATCAAATTTAGCGAAGCCAAGACGCGAAGCTAATTTTGGACCTAAATAAAGTCTGACGTAAGTTTCTTCATTTACAAAATTATGAACCGAAAACGTAAACGTAGTGTCATTATAAACCAAACGAGGCTCGTCGGAAGCTTTCAGGGGGTCGTCGTCAGGCAGTTGTTTTTTAATATCTTTAATGTCTTGATTGATGCGTTGCATTAATTCCTTGTAACTGGAGTACCGCTTGTAACCTTTAGTGGAAGGTAAAATAGCCGTACTTTTTACGGGAGAAAGGTGATCCCCTGGCAAATTTCGTTCTCGTCGCTCCGTAAAAAAATACTCGAGAATTCTAGCCTCTTCTTCCGCCGATTTTAAAATAATAGCCGAATCTTTGTTGATGTTATTTGGAAATGATATTTCAGAGAGTGCGACTTCGTAGTCGCGTGACAGATTCAAAGGCGTTGCCAAACGCGTGGTGTATTTCTGCAGAGTATTTTTAGGAAACAGTTCCAAGGAGGCGTTGCTCGGAAGTGTTAAATAAATATCGTCAGTCATGGTAACTGCTCGAGGTCCGAAACCCAACTAGCCATACTCAGTGGGTAACCCGCCCATTTTACGTAGTACTCAGTCCCACCACCACCCTTTTTTTTCCTGGTTTTAAGCACACTTTCGATCTTATAAGAAGTAGGCTCGATAACTTTTTGCAGCTCTTGTTTGTAAAACGTGCCTAAAATAGGTTCACCTAACCAATCCTTAACGGTAAACGTTGTAATGGGATGTTTTACGTTTCTCCCACTCACATACACCACTTCTTGAGTCCATTTTGGACGGTAACCGCGAGTGAAAATGTGAGTTTTCAAAGCCATTCTCACAGGATCGCCGGTTCGAAACCCACCTCCGTACAGATTAACGTAAACCTGACCCGTATTGACTTTGTTTACTCGAGAAGGAGTCATTTTAATGCTTCTGTGGAAACTATTGTTGTACGAACTAACAATTGAGGGCAGGACATCGATAAATCTCATTGTATTGTTTTTATGCAAATGACGAGAAATCCGATCGCGTACCGATCTTATAACTCGTTCCGCTATGGAACATTTTATATCCTCGTTCCTGGTAGAATATTGCTTGATGTCGTGCCGTCGTAGCAGCTGTCCAACCATCCTGTTATGGAACTCGCCCCCAGAATCGGTAAAAAATAGCTTAACGTTAGAAGCCCTCGGGTCGAGCAAAATATCACGCAATGCCGTCGAAACCGAAACAGCGTCCTTTTTCTTTATTGGTCTAACCCACAAGTATTTAGAAAAGGCGTTAATAACCACCAATAAAAAATTAAAGTTATCGTTAAATGGTGCGAGATTAGACACATCAGCGAGATCCGCTGCCAAAGTATCATTAACGCCACTTAACATCACTCTATTGCGTTTAAACTTCCTGACCGCAGGCTTGAATAAAGAATACGTCTCCTCCCCACTTAAAAACCGCTTGACGAAAGCGAGAGTAATTCTAGAATCAATGTCCTTGGCACGCTTATACAAACGAGTCACGCCACCGTAAGAGGCAGGATCATCGTGAGAATAATACAGTCTGGTCAAAAGGTCGTTAAAAGTATTCGCTACTCCAGCTGGAAGTCCTTTTTTGGCTTTTACGACTGTGCCCGCCGACTGCCCCGAGCGAAGTTTCATGATCGCTAGAGGATGACACGGGAGAAGCTTGTAAAGCTAATGAGCGAGAGAGGGGAGTGGGGGTCGGTAAAGTAATGCCCGTGGAACGCCTCAAATAACTCTTTCTAGGTATCAGGTCGCTCATGTAATTCCAGCCTGGCTCAGTCGACATCTTCTGGCGGAAACTTTTATTATCCGAGATTCGTGCATGAATTAATTGTACAACGTTCGAGCCTGGAATGGGCACGCCCGTTTCGTGATGAACGACTTCTCCCATGGGATTGAACAAAACGCGACCTTCGTCTAAATAACGTTTAATTCGACCTCTGTATTTATCGGGGACAAAAAATATATTAGGGTCCCTCTTTGTAGGTTCGTTGTAAGGTAAACGTTCACCTACATCCTTCTCTTCGTCACCGCTCCAATCCAACAACGTTGACGTCGCCGCCGCCCCCCTGCGCCGCGCTTCGCGGCGCCCCCCGCGAGGGGTAGGAGTGGGGGCAGCCTCCACCGCCGCGGGCGGTGGGGGCTGCGTGGATGGAGAAAAACTGCTGCTCTGAGACGACGAAGCGGGTTCGGGCGTAGTACCGCTGGGGGTAGAAGGAACGACGGAAGAAGAGGGAGTGGGTACGTTCGACGGTGTGGTCGGCGCACTAATCGAAGACATTAACACGCGTAGAGGTTCAGCCACGTACTTATCATTAATTTCTAAAAACCTTTGCAAAGTTTGCGTGTATAACCTAGCCTTGGAATAATCGTCTATTTCGGGATTTGACAGCACATCACGCATCGCTACATCTAGATTGCCTAAAGGTCTAACGTACGGTGATTTGGTCAAGACGTTGGAGGACTGAGGAGTGGGCGCAGCGAGCGACGTAGCCTCATCACCCATTGGAACTAGTTGCATTTTGCGAAACATGATCGTCCTTTTATTTTGATTGCTTGTTTGTTTTGTTAGTTGGCTAACAATCCACTCACTGCGTTGATTAGAGGAGCCGCGACAGCTCCTAATAATGGAGCGAGGAGAGGGAAAAAACCACCCGTTTGAAGTTTAGAAATATTTTTAGTTTTCTTCGCACGAGAACAGTTTTTAGTTGAGATTACCAGCAGAGTTTTCTTGTATTTTTTCAGTTTAGATTTTAAAGCTTGGCTCAGTTCGATGTTTCCACGCAATAAATTCAACGCTACTGCGCAGATTATATCTTGGATATTTGCACAATTTAACAAAGTTTTTTTCACGTGAGGCTTGACTTTGCGAGAGGCGAGAAGGGACAACACTGGCAGATAATCCCTAACGCGACGTTTTGACATCTTTAGGGATGAACACAATCAGCGGCGTTTTGAATAAGTCACTTCTGAAACGCAAGTGATCGGCGGTGTCGGGTCGACAGTCGATGAGCAAATAGCCCCTTCCGTCGGCCGTAGCCTCTCTATATACGCTAACTAGAAACGAGGGGGGAAGGCCCATTTGAACGGAAAGGTGTCGCAATTGCCCCACGTCGCGCGCATTTTTGAATAACCAGAAATAATGATTATTGAGGTTTACGGTACGGAGATTTTTCTGATATAGGTTATGACATATTAAAATCTGAGTCAAATTTCTGTGATGTCCGCCCTTTACCCACGCGTCAGTCAAGAGGTCGGATTTTGCTTGGTGCGCGACGTCGTCGAGACATAAAATGGCACCTGAAGGCACCGACTCGTAGATGTCTTTATCAAATCCTTCAATAAAAGTAATTGGAAGTTT
The DNA here is from genome assembly GCA_023313725.1 of Lithobius niger. NCBI lineage: Eukaryota > Metazoa > Arthropoda > Chilopoda > Lithobiomorpha > Lithobiidae > Lithobius > Lithobius niger. Next base: position 35,792 of record JAHWFP010002673.1, on the reverse strand, counting down.
GCATTCTAACTTTAAGCGTTCGTAAGCGTCTTGCCAAGCCCCGTAACAGATCGTAACTGAAGTAGGAACAGGATTAAAAACTTTTTCAGCATTAACGATTAATTTAGATACTAACGTAGTTTTGCCCGAACCGCTCGGTCCCACCACGATATGATTCGAGGGGTGTTTCAGAGATAAATCCATGGTTAGTGTGAGGTTGGACGTTAAAGGGACCTCCCTTTTATAGGTCTAAGAGAACTACATTTTTTTATTTAATAATCCAAGTCCATTTTTCTTCTGCACAAAGAAAAATGGAACTGAGGGAGAAAACATTGATCTTGTAATGATAGAAATACAAATAAATAAATTTACAGGTTTATCATTGACACAATTTTGCTTTTTATTTATCGAGCATTTGCTTTACATTTCATCATCTACATCTTTAGGTGGCGAATACTGAGGTTGGATATTAGCTACACGGGCGGCGATGTAAGGGAAGTTGCCCGCATATTTTAACAAGAAAGGATCGGAGAGATCGAGTTGTTTGTCTTTATGGCTAACGATAAAGTTCGGCAACAGTAACTCGAACGGGACTAAATGACGATCTGATATCAGCAATAATTCCATGGGATGATGGTCGTTTCGATAAATGTTCATTAAAAAGTTTTTTTGTTTAGTTTTGGAAGACAAAGGCACAATCTTGTGAGTAGGATTCAACGATTCCGTAGACATTAGTCCTAATACAACGTCTAAATTCACAGGTTTTATAAATCGGATAAAAACGTTTATAGCGTCCGTCGTAGCACCCACACAAAATCCTTCAATGTCAAATTCATGTTGAAATATTGTCAAGCAATTGTACATCATAGCCTTATCAATCACGACATTCGTACTTTGCTTTACCACGGCATAACAATTGTAAAGCTTTCCTACCTCAGGTTGGTTGATGTCTTTCTTCTTGCGTTTATATGGGTGAGGACGTTTTTCCTTTCCACCAGCCTTTAAGCAAGGTCCGACGTTGGAGGTTGGAGATGCCGTGGTTGATGCAGTTTCGTCGGTGGTAGTTTCAGCGATGTGATCGGGTGGTTGAGTAGTGGGAGCAGGCGCAGCTGGAGTGACGTGTTCCATGGTGAATGCGTTGTGATGGCGGGTGGGGAAGGAGAAAGGTATTTATAGGTGGAAAATTTTACCCTCTAGTTATGAATTTAAAATAAAATTTAGCTTTAAAAAAACTGCACGCAGAAGCGACGTGATGTGGGCAAAAATGGTAACAATCCAATTCGCAGTAAGAAGGAGCCAAGGGTGTATCGGATGGAAGCTCTTCACAACTGACGCCACATTTTTTTTCTAAATACTCCTTTAATTTTGAATCTCCTTTAACGAAAAATGAGGTGCCTGGGCTAAGACACTGCAACCGCTTAATTTCATTTGTAACCATGAAAATCGGTGTGTCATACGTTTCGTTTTTAACGATTTTTTTCAAAATAAATCTCTCTAAATATGAGATGGTTTTTTTTTCTTTTTCTGACAAGCTAGATTTCAACACATTAGCTGGGATTTTGACTATATAATGTTGCTTAATTTCTTGACCAACGATCGAAATTTCCTTTATGTAATATAGTCCATTTATTGTAACTGCATTGCAAGTTGCAACGTAGTCCAGTTTCCGATTAAACAACATTTTTTTTTTAGTTTTGAGTTGTTAGCAGTTGTATCCACTCGCAGATCTGGTCAGTTGAATCGACCAATACTTTGAACTGGTCCACCGTTAGGTCGATCGATTTTCTGTACGCGTTAGCAAAATTGATCACGTTACGATTTTGAGGTTGATTGTAATAACACGTGATAGTACACTTTGGTATTTCGATCAACACTTGCATGGGGCTAGATTCTTCAGTAATTGGAACCCAGCTCGGGAACAACGAACTAATATGGTAAAAATCATCAGGGTTTAACGAAATTCCGTACGCGGTTGCAGTATATCCAACAGGGTTTGGGTTATATTTCCTAATGTGGATTTTTAGACTGTTGTTGAATTCTGACACCTGCACGAAAATGTTATGACCAAGGTGAACGCTGTGTTTAGGTTTTATGGGTAGGAGAGGGTTAGCCATGCACGAAACGCAGTTAAACACTAAAAAAAATAAAAAGTAAAACATAAATTATTTTCAAAAGCACAAAGAGAAACCTGGTGCTGTATAAATTTAATCGAAATCCAAGTCCATGTTTTCTTTTAAAATAGTCACTTGATTGAGGGATAAAGAAATTAAACCGTTATCAGAAAAAAAAATAAACTCTTCGTCTAATGTAACTAGCGCTTCGCTTGAAAGGTACAATAATGTGGGCACGTCCGGCAAATTAATTATTGCGTCCTGTATGAAAGACGGTAAACATTGTTCTATTTTCTGCCATTCGTGCAACGTTACTAGGAAGAATTGCTCCTCGTGAATCGAGTATTTCCCATTGCTTACAGAAAAACGCGTTAGTTGAACTTTTGAATTTATGTAATCTATCTTAAAAAGAATGTTTCCGCCGAGATTCAGAACGAAATCACTCATTTTTCTATATAAAGAAAACAAAATCAGGTTTCGGTAAAACAGAAATGAACGTCTACGCTGTTAAACAACCATTTATTTATTAGTTTAACTGCACGAGCTAGGTTACTAAATTGCGTTTCTGACATCACCACACATCCACCACGTGTGGGTGCTTCAAAAGTAACGTACTCAGTTGGAAATGAAATGTGAATTTTCAAAGTTTCAGAATCGTACAACGTTTGCGGTAGATTCGTTAAAAATTGCCAAGAATTTAAACGGTCGTGAAAACGACTCCAATCGTGCAATGAAATTTTGACTCCATTTAAAAGGTGAATTACACCTTCATCACTCAATTCGTATCTGCGAATATGTACGTATAATGATTTATTGGGGACTGTAACTAGTAGCTTGTGAGCACCGCCTAAATCGAAGAAGTTTAAATCGAGAAAATTAAAGTAGTCGCCCATATTTAAATACCTTTCTCATCTGTTAAAATAAGAAATAAAGAAGAAAAAAAAATGTAAGTCTAACCTCATGTATTTATCGAGGTGGGAACGAGAATTAAGTAAAAATTAAGGAATTTTTTTGAAAAATAAATCAGGCTTACCTGGACGAACGGAGGGAGAGAGTTCTTCACTGGTCTTTTGGAAATTTGGTTGTGACGGTTTTCTCCTCTCTGCCTAGGGTTTTTATACGTCCCCAAATGCATTGTGGGTGTTAGAGAGCCGTAGTCCCTGAAATTTCCCCGCTTACTACGTCACAGGCGAGGATTGTGAGTCTTGAAAAAATTAACTCCATGGTTCTCAATTCTGATTGGCTGGTTGGTTTGGACAGTAGTTGACCACGTTTTCTGGTTAGCCTTGAGTCTGTTTGCGAGTTGAAACTTGTCCTTCGTCACGTGTTGCTATGCAAAACACTAGTTTTTTTTTGCGGAATGGTGATTATGAAGGACGCGATTTTGGGTCATTTTGCATCTGGGCACCGAGCGAGATGGACGCACTTATTCATTCCTCTCCATGCAAACTCCCATTTGTTGAGTTTGTGCTACGGTGTTTGGTGAGTAAGTTGTTAAGAAGTAAATTTAGTTTTCCTTCAGACTTACGTTTGAATTTAAAAAAGTTTAAATTTTTTTTTTAATTTCTTTTTAGCAAGGGGATCCTTGCTTTGTTCCTGCGGAAGACGTAGGAGCTCTTCCAATATTTTTTTGGGACATTATCGATGTATGATAGAGATTTTTATACTTCAAATTTTGTTTCAAAATAATTCTGGTTGAAATTTTTCGTTTTTAAGTTTTTTCTTTTTTTTTCTAGTTACCATTAGCGGGGCAAATTGCCTTTGTGATCTGCCACACTATCGTTTGCCATACGGTTATTTCACATTTTTTCACCTTTTATTACATTTTATTTCTTTTAATTTCTTTTTATGTGATGTGCTTTCTTTTTGTGTGTTTTGTTTCTTTTTCTATTTTTACAGTGCTGCGACTCCTTGAGCATGGGGTTTCACGTTGGTGCAAACGATAATTTAGAATTCGTGTCTGCGCTGGCGTGTGAAAGGTGCCAGCGATGTGTGATGTGCGGTGCCTGAGAGGAGGTAAGCTTTAAATTGTTTTTTTTTTTGTCTAGGGATCTAGAGGTGACGTAGTCTGTCAAAGTCCGATCTCTTCTTAGTTCGTTCACACGCTTCTTGAATGGACAGCTCAACTGAAAATAATAACGTGATTGGTCTCTTAGCTAAATGGAATTTAAAACAATAATGTATGAATCTGTCGTTCTGGTGCAGATAGTCATTCAGCCATGTTCGCCTTTGTGGCAAATGTTGCGTTTGCGATTGTTTTCGGGGCGGCTTGTGGGACCGTGTTTTACACGGTCTTAAACAAGTTCGCCCCGTGGAATCCTTCGGAGGAGCCTGTACTTCGAGGTGGTGGTGGTGGTGGTGAGGGTGGTGGAGGAAATGTTTACCGTAGAATTGGAAACGAACCACCACCAGGATATGAGATTCCAATGACGACTTTTCGTACTACGCCACCACCACCCTTACCGACACGGGATCCTCCCGTAATTGGGAGAATGCCGTCCTTTGTTTTGCCTCCACCTCCTCCACTATTGGAAGATGGAGGTGATGGTGAAACAACATTTAGTTTTCCACCTCCTCCGCCGACAGCGAGAAAAACAGTAAGATTCTCGTCGGTTATACGGACGACCAGGGCTTCTTTGAGGCCCATTCCACCTACTAGTGGTGATGTCGAATGTAAGTAGTTACTATTGTATTGTCTTAATAATGATAATTTTAAATTATTATGTTAAATTTCTGGAATTTTTTTCTTTTTAGAACTCTGTCAAAAATAGTGAAACTTTTTTTCATTCTGTAAGTTGTTTTGTTCGTGTTATTTTATGCATGCTTTGTTTTGTTTTCATGTATTGAATCATGTTTTTTTTTGTTCTTTTTTTTTCTTCTTAGGATTGGAGAACGAAGAATTGTGCTGTCGCTTTTGCTTGTTTTTTTTAATAAAATGAAACAAAGTGAACTGTACGGAGACGAAGAATGCATCTAATAATATTTAGTGTTATATGTTTATCGTTTCTTTTTAAGCAATAATGAAGCAACTTATTGCTTAGTTAAGAAACGAAAACATATAATACATTAAAAATATTTAAAGATGCATTTTTTGTCTTTGTACAGCACTATGCAAGGGGTAAAATTTGCCCCACAGATCCTATATCCCCTCCCTCCCCCTTTCCAACATATGAATTACTACAACACATATGCAGTAAATTAACTTTACAAAATTTATTATTTTCAAAATTTGCAAGTACAAAACATTGCTTTATCTCTCAAAAATTTAAAATCTATTTTTTTAATTGCGTGCCTGAACCATTTTATTTTGGTTTATTTTCTTAAATATTTTTCAAACTTTAAAAGATGGTTCAGAAAGGTGGTTCGGCACCTTCAGAAGCTGCCGAGCTCGCTCCTTTAATTATATAACTTATTGCCCGCGCGAAACAAAACTCTGTCTAGCTTACAGATAGAATTCCTGATATGGAATTCTATCTTTTAGGGAAATTTTTGGTTTTGACCCCAAATCCACGCCAATTTTTTTTTAACTTCAGACTTAGAATATTTTTGCTAGATACTGGGTCTGTAGAGCAACAAATCATGCTTTGTGTAATGATAGCCTTGTGTTCAGTGTTGGGCACAGCCTGTAATTAGAGCTCGTAAACACGAGGCTATAAAAAACACGTTTGAAACGAGAGTTGCCTTCGGGGTGTTTACGTTCTATTGCGTGTGAAGTTTTATGATGTTGTTTTGAGAAGCGATTATGGCTTGACAGACAGACAGCGCAGCGGTCGTCGCAGGTATCGAGAACGTTAAAGGAATATTTCGGGTAGTGAATATGGTTGATCACCGAAAGAACGATAAACTTTTGTTGTACCAGGAGTCTCAACCACTTTGACTACTTTCTTGTGTTTTCGATATGTTGAAGGGGTAAAGAAGGGTAAATAGGGTAAATGAGGGTAAATGAGGGAAAAGGGGGTAATTATGACGTCATCAGTTACAATATGCTAATTAGTGACGTCATTTCCGGTTTTTGACGTCATTTCCGGTTTGTGACGTCACTTCCGGTTTGTGACGTCATTTCCGGTTGTGACGTCATAATCCAAGATGGCGGCCAACCGGAAGTGTTCTCGTATGGTACATTTTATTACTACTATCGCCATTTGGTTAATTTTCACATTAAAAAAAAAGTATTTTGTGAGTGGAATGTGGCGCGGGGGGGGGGGGGGGGGGGGAAAGAAAAGGGGAAAGAGAGTGAGAGAAGGAAGGGTAGGGGTGATGCGATATTTGTATCTGAAAGGAATAGTCACCAGCCGGAAAACAATCCAAATAGGGCACTCATTTTTTTTCGGTGGAGGAAATAAAACTACCTAGAAATGTGGCAACCAAGAGGCGCCTGTGCCATAGCACAATGGTACTTTGGCCAGTCCGAGCCCCCTCCAATTCTGCAATAAAAAAATGTCCTTTTTTTTTTACAATAATTTTTTTTGGTAAAAACAGTAAAAGTAATTTTTTTATATTTAAAACAGTCCCTTACTTATTTTATTTTTCCCGTGACCGTCAGGCATCCTTGAGGCGGTCTGTGGCCTGGTGCTTCAGCACCCAAAGCCTCCCTTAATCCGGCCCTGTACATAATAAAGGCAGAATTCTAAATTCATTCTACAATCACTTTCAATAGAAAAATAAACAATAGCGAGCTTTCTTTCGTCTGTAAAGATAATTTAGCTCTAGACGAAAATTATTAATTGGCCTCGTCTTGAATCGTACACTTTTTTACTTAACTTAAAGCTAACACGCATTATGTTTGAATAACGAATGCAATATACAGGATTGCTCTTCCTAACCCACCCACTCCCCCCCAACAAAGAAAGCTACCAAACGAGAGACTTCTTCCTGTCCCCTCAACACACAGCCTGTGTAAATTTTTTTAATTCAATTACATTTTGTTTTATAAATCTAAGAATTTTCCGACTGAGGTTCATTTTTCAGAATGAGATGTTTTCTTGGGTGTGATGGTGGGATGGTGGTTGTTGATCACCCTCCCTCTCCCCCTCCAAACAAAAATCGACCGCGGTCGTATTGCATGCCTGAACGTTTTAGTAGATTTGTATTACTGGAACTTATGTAGCTCTTTTATTAGTCATTTAATAAGCGCTTTAATCGGAGCATTGGTTATGATGGCTATACGGGTATCGTCAACTGTTGCTGTACCTGTCCCAACCACTATTACCCACTATGAGCCTTGAGCTCATGATTTTTTAGCATAAGCAGTTATTGTATTTATTTTAATTCTTGTTAAATTTATTTTAGGACACCGTTCAAAAGATGTAAGTCATCCGATTGGGTGTTTTTTTTTGTTCACAAAAAATTGGCGAAGAGAAAGAAAACAAACACTTGTATTTTGTTCAAAGAGCGTTTATCAGATTAGTGTGTCTTTCAGCTGTAGCAAAGGTTTCCATGAACCACACATTAATGGTCATTAAGGCACAATGGTGACGTCACGCTAATACATCCCCATGCTAAAAGTGTCGTCGTTATATACGGTTAATGTGAAAACCCACACGTCACAGTGGGTTAATTTTGATGACCCACACTTTTATGATAATCTAACACTTTTTACGCGGGTCTACAAAACCCCTGCTCCACCGTGTTACATATATCCCGACTTTGTAAAATTACCGCACACAACAAAAATGCAACCAGCATAAACAGGCCCATTTACAACCTGCGACATTTTTCTTTCGAGCCTAACGTGAAAAAAAAAACACTCGTGTACTATGCTAGACTCCCACCCAACCGGCAATCCGGCAATCTTTCTTTCCGACGGTACGAAAACTAGGCTACTGATAATTCCTAAACACACCTAAAAACCTACGAGACTAAAGCGAATAGCGCATTTTATATACTCATCTTATTTAAACTATTAAAGTAGAAAAAAAAAGTTTTACCTTAAACACAAACATCGGTATTACGGATATCTACTACTTATACCACGGCTGTGACGTCACGCTAACTCAAAGCCACTCTAAATTTCCGTAGGTTAAATCCCGTTAACCAACACCGGAAGTGTGCGTCATCGCAAAAAGTGTGGGTTATCAAGTTACCCAACACTTTTGCCAATAACTCATACTTTTGCTGATAAGCCACACTTTTGACACTTCCGGACACGCGACCGGGAATGCACACACCAACAACCTATTACAGCGTGCAAACAAAAAAAACGTAACGCACTAAAAACGTACAAAACGAATTACTTAAAATGAATGAAATCCGATCCCTGCAAACTCTCATAAGCTTCTTCACTCGCATTTCCTCCCCCCTTCACTCCCTCCCTCCACAAACTGACATGGAATGACTTTCAGTCATTCCGATACCCTATTTCCGTATTTTTTAAACAATTCTCAAACTACAAATGCACAAAATAAAGTACGTACCTTCTCAGAATGTCATAGTAATGCCACTGTATCCCTGCTGTCTCACATGTCGAATTATTCGCTCCAAACACGATAAAGCTTCAATGAGCACGAGAGAGGTTCCAGCGAAAAACCAAACCCAGCTAATTGCCAACCGACGCTTGTCTAACTCCCACCCCCCCCCCCACTCCCACCACAAAGTTTGACTCGTCCGTCTATCACACACTTCCCCCTACGCAAACTAAAATGGGATGACCTTCATTCATATTCAGGATACTGATGATCAACGTTTTCTTGAAGCAATTTTCACAAAACACAGACACGTTTTAATTAAATACGAGTTAGCTAGACGTCCCAACTTTGATATAAATCAGTTATATTTTATAACCGATTAGTTATCGATTTTTAACCCACGGCTGGGATGATTGGCTGGCTCGACATAGACCAGGACTTAGAATTTCTATTCCCTCGCCAGGCATGATTTGGCTGGCGAGGTATTTGCATGTCTCGCCAGCCAAATCATCCCCGTCGAGGGAATAGAAATTCTAAGTCCTGGTTTGACTGAATGTATCAAAATATCCTAATGATCGCTGCCACCAAGTGGGTTTAATGGCGATTCCTAGTTCTAAAAGCAGTTAACTGACTAGCTGCTAAAACTAGCAGTCTAACTGGGTTTCAAACTCTTGGTTTTTAATAAATGTAGATGCACAAATATTATTTACATTTCAACTACTTTTTTTTTCATTTAACATTCTCAAGCTTTTTTCCCCCTTTGTGTTTTATTCTAGTATTGGCTTCTTTTTTGTTATTATTATTGACTAACGTTAGGTTAGTTTCTTTGGATCTATTTCACCAAGCATGGCAAGATTTCCACCAGGTTTATTTTATTTATTTTCTAAGCTTTATGTTCCTTGGCTTTGGTTTAGCCTTGGCTTTTTTTATTCGAGCCTTTAACTTTAGCAGGCTAGACCTTTTATCATGACGTTATTTTGCTGTCGCTTTTTTTCATAATACCATTTTTAACAATTTTTTCAAAAATATTTGTTTAAATATTTTTGTTAATGCCATGAGTGAGGGGGAAGAACCGGACGTTAAATGTCTAGTTGTGTATGGATGAATGAAATATTTTCTAAATATGAAACTGTCATACATAACTACGAAACTGTCAATGGATCTGGGTGTCAAAATCGACTCAAATCTGAAATTCACGCAACATATTAACTCCATAATATCAAAGGCTTACTCCCTGGTCGGCTTAATTAACAGAACAATCACTTCCAGACGGGCTCACGTTTATTTTAAATTACACCTTTCACTAGTCAGGCCAACCCTAGAATATGCTGTCGACTTTTGGTGCCCATTTTTGAAAAAAGACCTTTCGGCCTTAGAACGGGTTCAATGTCGCTTCTCAAAAAAAGTTTACGGTTTACATGACACACCATATGAACAACGGTTGCAGCTTCTGGGGGTACCTTTACTTTGGTGGAGATTTGTTAGGGGAGGTATTATTACTCTTTTTAAGATTCTGAAATTTAATTTTGGTGGTCAATCTCGCCAAAATAAATTTAAACTACAGCGGTACAGCACTACCCGAAGCCACACATTG
>JAHWFP010002673.1:0-25304 GCA_023313725.1 Lithobius niger | reverse complement strand
ACCCCTGCGTGTTGTAGAAGGCGACTAAAAGGGAACCCAAGATCACGGTTTGCTAGTGTGCCAAGGGTCTACATGGCGGAGGGTTTTTGGTCCGTCTTTAACACTAGCAACCTGAAACACTACGGTTTGCGAGTGCGCCTACGGTGTATATGGCGGGCAGGTTTAACACCATCGCAAACACATCCGGACAAACCGGGCCCAGGGTGGCTGCTTAGTGGATGTTTGGTGGTTTGAATCCCCTTTAGGGTTTGCTTCCAATTTGCCCATTCTGGCCACTGGGCTTTTCATCCTCATCCCCCAGCATGTTGGCCGTGTGCTGCAACCTAGTAATCCGTGCAGGCGGAGATCCTGGCTCTCGGGCTTTGGCTCCTTATTCCGGAAGACGGGTGGCCTGGGCGAGCCGGCCTATGGTCAATCGGCTATGACCTTTCGGGTCCTATCGATGTGGGGAGGCAGCTTGTGCTGTATCCATCTGTGTCACGGACCCGAACTGTTTGGGTTATCGACGGAGGTGGTGTGTACGGCTTCCTTGGTGGCCTCGCCTCTCAGCATGCTTAGGCTGCCACATCTCCGAGATAGACGGCGGTGTTAGTTTCCTGGTGCAGGGCCCTGGGTCTGCGGCTTCCGGCCCTGCATCACCCGAGTGCCGCGCGGGGCTTTCTTTTCTGGCGGGGGGGGGGGGGGGGGCGCACCGCCGCGACTTATTTTTTACTTTCAATGGCAACTACTTCCCCCCCTCCCCCGAAAAAATTTCTTCTCCCCAAAATTCTTCCCTTCCTCGCCGCACTAGCAAGCGCCAAAGAAGGGAACCCAAGATGGTTGGGCCTGGTGCCAGTTACCAGACTTAAGTCAAAGTTGGGACCAAGTCCCGAAGTTCCTGGTGGTGACAGGCGAGGGCCGAGATGTTACGCAACTCGGTCCATTCGCTGTACATAAAGCCCTGAAATGGATCTGTGGTTCTGATCCGAAGAGTGTTTCTCGGCTCCGTGCTGGGGGATACCTTGTGGAGGTTGCAGACGATGGTCAGGCGAAGACGCTTTTGAAACGAGGTCCACTGGGGTCATGCCCAGTGCATGTCGAGCCGCATCGTACTTCGAACAGCAGCAAGGGGGTCGTGACATGCTTCGATTTGAGGGGTCTCAGTGATGATGTCATCCTGGACGAACTCAAGTCACAGGGTGTTATGGCTGTGAGGTGTTTGACACGGAAAGGCGAGAATGGTGCCCAGCCAACTGACACCTTTTTCCTGACCTTTGATACGCCAGTTGCACTGCAGCACATTACTGCCGATTACCTGCGCTTGAAGGTCAGGAGTTACGTACCGAATCCGATGCGGCGTTTCCGCTGTCAACGCTTCGGCCATACCAGCGGCTCGTGCAAAGGTAGGCCTACCTGTGTTTCCTGTGCTCAGGCAGCCCATGAAGGCGCTGACAGTGCTGGCCCGGAGCAGTGCGTCAACTGCGGTGGTCAGCACCAGGCCTCTTCACATTTATGTCGTGTTTATGTAGAGGAATGTCGAGTGCAGGAACTAAAGGTGAAGGACGGGCTTTCCTACTCGGAGGCCCGGAAGAAAGCCAAATTATCGGCTCCGATGATAACACGATCTTTTGCGCAGGTGTGCAGTGCGCCACTGCCTGGCACAGTTAGTGAGTCTGCTGATTTGGCAGATTTGCACGCTGAGCTCAGGTCTTTGACGAGGACGGTAGGCATGCTTGTTAGTTTGTTAAAAAATAATAATAGGAATCGGCCAAAAAGCTAACAGCTTGTTATTAGTCCCAAGCGGCAGATGTTAAGTGGAAGGTTTTACCACCATCAGGAACAGTTGTTTTTTGCCGCATGAGGGGGAAACCGGAGTACCCGGAGGAAACCCTCGTGGAATGGGCGGGAAACAACCAGAGAAAAACCCTTACATATACACTTCCCTTCCGAGGATCGAACCGGCTCGGTACGAAGCCAGAGATGTACAGCTGGGACCAAGATGCCTATCGAATCTGACACCCCAGTGCTCGCAGCTACCCGTGCACCCTGCAACATCCATCTTTGCAGGGTCTTTTGGGTCCTTCGGACCCGGTTGCTGCCATGCCGTCGACATCTGCCCAGCCTGCAAATGCTTCTGCTCCTGCTACTGTTCCTGCTTCCCTAACTGTTCCCAGGCAGGATAGGGCTTCGGCTAAGCCTCCGCCTTCCCGGAGTGCACCACAGAAAACGTCAAAGACGAAGGCTCCTGCTGGTAAAGCCTCAACACCACCCGTGAGGACGTCGCCACCGGGAGAGACGGTGAAACGGTCGTTGAACGGCCAGCTTCTTGAGGGGTCCATTGCGTCCCCTCAACATCATGAAGCTACTCTGCCCATGGAGCAGGAAGAGATTTCCTGTTCTCTTTCTCCGGAACTTTTTCCTCCTTCTGAGGACAACTTTGTTGTGAACCTCACTCCATCTTTTGATTCGGGTGAGGATTCAGATGTTTTCAGATCGTCGAGAGGAGGAGTTGAGGAGGATGATTTGGTCTTAAGCCCGCCCTAATGCCTACACATACCATCGTTCAGTGGAACTGTCAAAGTTATCGGTCCCATGCAGAAGAGCTGCGACTGCTTTTGTCATATTGGCGACCTCTGTGCTGCTGCCTTCAGGAAACTTGCTTTAAGGCGTCGGATAATCTGGTTGTTAGGGGTTACTCTGTCTACCGTCTGGATGCAGACCCTGTGCCACGTGCACATGGTGGTGTTGCAGTGCTGGTTCAACACTCTCAGCCGCATGCCAGTGTGCCTCTGCATACTAGATTTCAGGCGGTAGCAGTTCGAGTTTCTTTCCACTTCGATATTACTCTGTGTTCAGTTTATTTACCACCGGATGAGGTCTTTGGAGTTGGTGACCTGGAGAACCTGGTTCGCCAGCTTCCTGCCCCGTTCCTCTTACTGGGCGACTTTAACAGCCACCATGTCCAGTGGGGAGAACCTAATACAGACATCAAGGGGAGGATCCTTGAGCAGTGGATGCAGAGGGGGTCCGTCTGCATCCTGAACGATAGAGCCATGACACACTAACCTGGCCACAGGCAATTAGTCAGCGGTGGACTTAGCCTTTTGCTCGCTAGCCATCCCAGTTCACTTCACTTGGGCTGTCACTGCCGATCTGCATGGAAGCGATCACCTCCCCATTGTGTTGTGGCTTCCAGGCTAGCTCGGTGGGCGCTTAAATGAGCTGAGTGGTCAGCCTTTGCTGAGGCTGCTGTATTTCAGTGTGCGGTTGAGGACTTTTTTAATGTGGATGAACTTTCCATTCATTTCACTGATGTGGTCCTTGCTGCTGCTCATGCTACTATCCCGCGTACGTCCACACAGCCGCGGCGGGTTCCTGTCCAGTGGTGGACGCCTGCTTGTGTTGAGTGCATTTACGGTCAGCCCAACTACTAACAAATTTGTACCCTTTAAGCGCTGTCGTGCCCATGCCAGGTATGTCATCCGTGAGGGTAGACGTGCTTTGTGGGCAGCTTATGGTTCGTCGATCACGCGCTCCACGCCTTCTCAGCCGGTGTGGGAGAAGGTGCGTCAGATCTTGGGGAGGAGCGTGCCTTCCCCGGTTTCACAGCTGAAGGTGGCGAATACCATGATCTCTTCTGTGCCGGATATCGCCGACTGTCTTGCGTCTGCGTTTGCGCGGGTCTCGAGTGATAACCATTATGATCCTGGTTTCCTCAGAATAAAGCGTAGAGAAGTGGCTCACTCTCTAGACTTTCGCTCTGACGGGCTAGAGGCGTACAATTTACCGTTCACCAGGCAGGAATTTGTTTCAGCCTTGTCCAAGTTGCATGACTCCACCCCAGGGCCTGATGATGTTCACTATCAACTGTTGAAACATCTTCCTCTTGCCTCCCAGCAGTTCTTGGAGGCATCTTCAACATCTTCTTCAACCGTGTGTGGGCAGAGGAGTCTATTCCAGCTACGTGGAGGACAGCAGTGGTCATCCCGATTGTGAAACTGGGCAAAGACCCTACTTCTCCTTCGAGTTATTGCCTAATCGCTCTGACTAGCTGTCTCTGTAAACTTATGGAACGGATGGTCAGTGTGCGGTTGGTCTGGGTGTTGGAATCACTGGGATTCTTATCTGCGTCCCAGTGTGGCTTTCGACGTTTCGGTCAACTATTGATCATCTAGTTGCCCTTGAATCTGATGTGAGGGAGGCTTTTCGCCTGCGTCAACATGTGGTTCAAGTTTTCTTTGACTTGGAGAAGGCTTATGATACGACCTGGCGTTATGGGATTCTCCGTAATCTCTATGACTGTGGCTTGAGGGGACGGATGCCACTGTTGCTTTCTGCTTACCTCTCAGGCCGTTCTTTTCGCGTTTGTGTCGGGATGACTCTTTCCCGCCCGTTTGTCTTGGAGAATGGTGTGCCTCAAGGAGGTGTTCTTAGTGTCATCTTGTTTGTTATAGGGATCGACCCCATTGCTCAGCAAGCTGCTGTTCCCCAGTCATTGTTTGTCGATGACTTCGGCCTGCACTTTCGAGCAGCTCGCATGCAGACCTGCGAGCGGTAGCTACAGCTGGCGATTAACAAAGTCCAGACCTAGGCGGTCATTAATGGTTTACGGTTTTCTCCGGACAAGACTGTGTGCGTCCACTTTTGCCGCCAGCGAACACTGCACCCAGATCCTGGCATGTACTTGGGACAGGCACAAATTCCTGTTGTCCCACAGACACGTTTCCTGTTGTCCCACAGGCACGTTTCCTGGGTCTGGTGTTCGATTCCAGGTTATCTTGCCTTCCACACTTGCATCAACCTAAAGACAAGGCTGTGCGGGCGCTTAACATCTTCCGGGTTCTTTAGGGTACTTCATGGGGTGCCGATCGCACTGCCATGTTGCGCTTCTACCGAGCCCTTGTCCGCAGCAAACTTGATTATGCATGCATGGTCTATGGTTTGGCTAGTGACTCGACCCTCCAGATTTTGAACACTGTGCATCACAGTGGCCTGCGTGTGGCGACTGGGGCATTTCGAACTTCCCCAGTGGTCAGCCTCTATGCTGAGGCCTTGGAGCCATCTTTGGCCATTCGTCGGCAACAGCTTGTTATTCAGTATGCTGCACGTTCAGACTTGCGCCAGACTTGCGAGTCGGTGGACGCAGGGTGGGTAAGGGTGATTTCCACGATAGGCACCAGCAGTCCTGTCAGGAGATAGCCTGTGAAATACCCTGCGTCTTGAGGCTTGGGGGGATGCCAGTTGCCCCTTGGCTTGTCCCAAGTGGCAGTTTCATTTTTCGCTCTGGCATCCCACCCGAAGGGTTCCACTCTACCAGCAAGGTACTTACAGGAGTTCCGGCGGCTGTGTTCTCAGTACGCTGGTTATCGGCGCCTGTTTACAGATGGGTCGAGGTCAGACGTTGGCGTGGTCTGTGCTTGTGTGTGTAAGGGTGTAACGGTTGCCCATCGCATTCCGTCACGCTATTCTGTGTTTTCTGCAGAGCGTTTGGCTCTCGGTTTGGCGGTGGAATGGATCCTTGACCTTCAGGGCACGCATTTCATTATCTTTAGTGATTCCATGAGTGCCCTGGAGTCCTTGGCGAATTACAATCCTCGGAACCCCTTGACACAATGTGTCCAAGCTTTGCTTTCCCGCTTGCCTAGCCAGCAGAAAACCGTGCTTTTCTGCTGGATCCCGGGCCATGTTGGGATAGGTGGAAATGAGCAAGTTGATTCTGCTGCGAAAGGGGCCCTTTCTGGCCCTCTCGGTAGGGATCTCAGCCTTGTTCCCTCGGACTCCTTACCAACTCTGCGTCTGAGGTTACACGCTTTTTGGCAAACCTTCTGGGACAGACAGAACGATAATAAATTACGAGCTATTAAAGGCACTGTCGAGGAGTGGCACTCGGCGTGTCGCCGCAGTCGCCGTGAGGAGGTAGTGTTGGCCCGTTTGCGCATTGGTCACACCCGACTTACTTACTGTTTCGTTTTGCGGGGGGTTGACCCTCCTGAATGTTGTTGGTGTCGACGGCGACTTACGGTCCAGCACTTTCTTGTTGATTGTCGCCATCTTGAAGGTGTTCGTCGTCGTTTCCGTCTTCCGCATGACATTGTGCGTCAATTGGGCGATAAGTCTGTCCTCCTCTCCGGTGTTTTTCAATTTTTGCAGGAGGTTCAGATGTATGACAAGATTTAGATTAGGGGTTTGAATAACATTTCTGCAATGTGTGGTGGGTTGTGGCAAGCCGGATCACTGCACTGTGACTGAGGTTGGCGCTAATGACCAAGTTATCGACGCGCTATTAAGCCTCATCGCCCCTCCCCCCCTTTGAATTCTTGTTTAAGCATGTGTAGATATATTTTTGTTAATGCACTCTTGCTTTGCTTTTGAATCATTTGCTTTTTGGTAGAAATTACCAGTTAAATCTCATTTATTTTGCTTACTTGTTAAAACATTGCTACGTGTTGATATAACCTGTTAAGTCTCATTTATTTTTTATTGCTTTTTTAACATTGCTACTTTTAACTAGAAAAATTACACAAATTAATTGCTCCGGTTTTTTGACCAAGCATGCCTGCTGTAAATTTAACGTATCAAAAACCAAAACTGGTAAAAGGGGCCGCCAAGTTCCGAATGGTTCGGCCCTTCAAAGAAGTGATATCAACACACCAAAACATTTGCCAAGTTAATCGTACCACTTAATAATTCGAAGGTTAAATGAAAACTAGAACATTGCTACTTTCGGTAGCAATGTTCAAGTTTTGATTTAACGTCAAAATTATTATTCGATGCGATTAAGTTGGCGAATGTTTTTGTGTGTTCATATCACTCTTTTGAAGGGCCGAACCATTCGGAACTTGGCGGCCCCTTTTACCACTTTTGGTTTTTGATATCACTCCTTTTTTTAAATTGTGGATTGACTCAACTCCACTACCGTGCAGAGGTGTGATAAAGTGCCACGTAAACAAGAAATTGGCTTTCAACAATTTGCTACTACCTTTTGCCTACAGGCCGAACCATTCTCAACTTAGTCACCTCTTTATAGGTTTTTGGTTTGATTTTAATTTTGTTGTAATTTGTTTTATTTAGTTAGTTTTGGTGTGTTGATATCACTCCTATGAAGGGCCAAACCACTCTCAACTTGGTGGCCTCTCTTACCGGTTTTTAGCTTTGTTTATTTTGCTTTGTTATTACAGTTGGGTTATTTTTCGTGACTTGGTCGTGAATACAATTTCTTTGCAACGTTGTTTAGATTTATCATGATACATCATAAAGGCACGCACGTCAGCATACACGTTCTCATTGTCCGAACTTAAGCCGTCCAATGAGAGACGATGCCGACAATATTCACAATGGTTATCACAATATTTTCGTATATATTTACGCGCCCTCCCACGCCATACCAGTTACGCCCCCAGGCTCCAAACCATGAAAGGCACGCAGTTCATATTGTACTGCACCCATTCGTCCAATTTCATAGCTGGAAGCCTTCCCGTTGTCTCGGTAGCGATGAATAATCACCCTATGGAATTTAACATGGCGATGAGTGGACTAGGTAGTAACACATTTCAACGTTATTGAGGTCAGATTTTGCATTGAATGCATCTTAGCTGGCATTCCTACACGAGTTAATTTTTGTCAGGTGGGTCATTGCTCTCGATTTTAACACAATTTAAGCTTTTATACCGCATAATTATTTTTCCGCAGGTACGTGAAATGTTCCCAACTATGCTTCAGGATATAAGACACTGACGCTATGGCGTCGCGCTACAATGGTTTACAACATCGACAATAATTGAATTGATGTGATGTTTGTTGTGATGTTTCTTGCCTAACTTGGCGCGACACACTAGCGTGGGTCTAGATTCTCACTGTATAAATTAATTAATGATATTAATATTAATTTTTACTACATTTACTAATTCTCACTGAAATGTCCATTTATTATTTCACCGTATGCATGTTTTCTGCATGGAAACTTTTGCATGGTCTTTAGGTCTGAGGTGTTAGATTTATGGCAGATTTGTACATTTATTGTTATGGCAACCGCCAGTCCTGTAATGCCCTAAGGGCGATTCGACTGTTAAAATAAAGTTAAGTTAAAGTTATGTTTAGGCCAAGTGGCCTGCTATCACTTGCCCCGTATTGGTTTTGCAGTCAGTCATCAGATCATGGCATTGGTTCTTGGCGTGTCGTGTGATGTGTCTCGTTGACTTGAGGAAATTCCAGCACAAACAATTGTAACATTACAAATTAACGTTATTTACATGACAAAAAAAGTTCGTACTTTACACGAATAAAAAGTTATAAACTTCCTATGCTAATAGGCTGTCATCATATCTCACGTGTAAACAAACGCCTCGCGTACAGAAATAGAAATTTGATCTTGTGCCATTGGTTGCAAGCCATCGTGAATTTCGCTTTATTTCATTCATCATATGGGTCACCGGCCAACCGGAAGTCTACTTGCCTTTCCGACGCGATCCTCCCAAACTGAATGTGACGTTGTTGTTTACTCGGTGGGTTCGTCTATACTATCTCGCATTGTTTCCTGCATTGTTTTAATTTTTCTATTCTAAGCACGGAAAAAGTACAGGCAAGCCATGGATGCAGAGGTGACGCTAGAATCATTTTACTGGGGAGGCAGCAATGGGGAAGCAATTTCAGTCAAGAGGACAAACCAAAAAAATATTTAATTTCGTGATCCTCTCCTCCCCCACTCCAAAAAAATTTTAAACAGCTCGCTTGCAATTTTCTTTTTCACATCCAACGTTATGAACTGGTGCCCGTCCCATTTTATGAGAATGTTTTAAATCCAGCTGAAAAATTTTCTGATTTTACAACTCTCACAGACATAAATATAGGCTATGCTAGGTTAAGTTTTGGACGTTTTGCCCCATTGATGTGACCTCAAGTCCAGGGCAGGACCAACATCAGCAAATCGGGGAGGGGGGAAGGGTGAGGGGGGAGTGTAATATGACGCCCCCTGTTAGGTTTGTGTCTCCCCCCCCCCAACCAATAACATTGACTTCAAAAATTGATGACTTATTTGGATGGGTGCCAGACAATTTCGACTTGAAAGTACGGTTCGAGAAAATTCAGTCCCAGCAAAAAGTTGGGTCCCTAGAGTAAAAAAAAAAGCCTACGATGAGTTTAAAGAAAAATGCCAGTTAGAAATTTATGACCAACTACCACAGTACGGTCCCAAGTTATGTTTTCTTAGAAAAGTTGGTGACATTTTGGTTCAATACAGATTTAAGAGCACACCCAGAGTTTCACTCTTCATTTTTTCCGGCAGTGAGTGTTCTGCAGTTCTTACTGGCGTGGCTTTAGGATATTTACCGTTCGCGTGTGAAGTTCAGCTTCCTCCCCCCTCCCATAATGTTCTGGTTGCAGTGACGTGCAGGTAAGTAATCGATAACAAACTGAAAATAGATTTTAATAGTACTTCATGCGCAGCTCAACTTATTTTCATTTATGTAGGGAGTTAATTTTTTTTTTTGGCGAGACAGAATTTTCGTATGGGCAATATTTTATATGCTACCGAAATTTCGCACTATATGTATAATTTTGGTGCCGAATTGTCTGGGACCGAATTGTCATAAATCCATTTGGATGACTTTACAGCATGGACTGAGAAATCTTTGCATTTTAGGATGGCTGCTCCCCACGCATCTCCCCTTGCTGTAGAGAAATTAATAATGGCTTAATTAATATTCATAACAGAAACAATACAATTAATTAATTGGATACATAATATCATACATTTATTAAATCCATGAGCCGAGTATTTATTCGGATAGATCAAAACGACTCCAGATAGCAATTATAATTGGGAGTCCTCTTCAAAGGTGACCGAGAGGCGGCAAGATCATTTGAGACTGAACAAGTGTAATTACACTTATTGTTAGAGTTTAAAGCATGGCATTACCAGCTGACATTATTTACGACAGTTTCGTAGAACCTAACTGACTTTTTAGAAGTAGATTTAATTACGATAAGATCGTCGCTCGTGATCTATCACTTCGTGGAATAACAATAAATTCCTCCCACACGGGATGGCGGCATATACCTTCAAAGCGTCGCATACGGGGAACAATTAATGAACCCGAATGCAACAATAGAATGATTGACAGGCGTAGAGGTCCCATTTGATGATAAGGGCCCAAGCTCTCCAAATGTTACTATATTTAGCATTTCAATAATAAATCAATACTACAATGGATCGATCATGGCCGATAACGCCACAGTATTTAAACCGAACCTCGGAATGCGTGATAACATCCGATCACCAGCCGCTCAACTGTTGTTAACTAGTTCACGCCAGTCAAATTCCGAAGGCCGCAATCCAGAAGTACGCAAGGCAGATTGCCGTGCCGGGCTAGAGACGGGGCTTCGCCATCTAGCCGAGCCGTGTGCCCATGGCCGCACTCAAGTTTCTATTATAGAGCTAAGTATTCTGATTCATTTGCAATAGCTAATAGTGTTTATGCTTAACTAGTACCAATCCGTACGCTACTAAATTACCCCGAGATTCCTTTATTTAATACAGAGAATATAATAATGATTAGGTTTACCGCTAGACTTAATCCGTAATGCCATTCGTTCGACTCATTGCCGATAATTGTAATCATACAATCAAATCATAACAATCTGTCATTGATTTAATTGGCCATATTGTGGGGTCAATATTGTGTACACCGGAGTGTCGATTAAAGGCCCAGTATAGTTGGATGTTTGCTTATTATTTAGCCTACCTATTTTATACTTGATAAGTGTTTTATACAATTGTTTGCCCTTATGCCATCCTAGACGATAATGTTTATTCTGGTCAAATGGTCACTGGAATAGAACATTACAATGGAGTCATGAGTGTGATTCAATTCCCCCTAATGCCCGAAAAAGAAAAATAATACTAATAATTTAAGAGCATTCAGTGGTATTTTATAGAAAATACTGCCATTTTTGCACTTTACAGTCTCTAAAAAGCTGAAAATTTAGCGTTAAAATTCGGGTCTGATTTTTTTCCCCAATAGTCAACAACGATAGTTGGTTTGTTTCTAAACAGAATTTTAATAATCAAAAGTACGGGAAAATTTAGTAGCCTATTTAAGATAATAGCGCTGGTTAAGCTCTGTTGGAAAATAACATTGTTGATTTTGCTTGTATCTTGCAATTGTTTATGAAAATAGTTGATCGACATGTTCAATGCTGTGAATATTATGTTCAAGTGTATTATCTTGTGTGCATTTAAAGTGGATTTGCTTTAAATTTTCCACAATAAAAGGAAGTTTTGGTAAATTTGGGTTAAACCTATAGGCCTAAATGGAGTTCAGTGCATTTGGTTTATTAGTCACTACAGTGCTAATTTTGCATGAAACTGGTCGTGATTGCTCTTAAAATAACCACCGTCAAATTATTGCCGACTTCACATGTTAAAATTTGGGAAAATTTCCTTATTTTCCATTTTAAAGGGAAAATTCATCATTTTGGTGCAAATTTGTAGAAAAATTTACAAAATTTTCAAAGTGCTTAAAACTTAAGACTAGTGCTACAAGTTTAAATCTACTTCAAGCTTAAATATTTGCTCAAAATCTAGTTAAATCTAGTAAAATCTAGCTAAATAATGCCTAGAACTAGAAGTAATCGTGCTAGAGGCACAGTTCGTCTCTTCGAGAGGCAGACAAGAAGGCCAGTAAATCGCCAAGATTTTGTGGAATTTACAGACGCTTCAGTCAGTACTACTAATTTAGACAATACTAATACTACTCAAAATGAATCGGATACAGAATCAGAGTATTCTGATACCATCGACGAGATCGATGATGCAGTTAATTTGCCTCCTCCCAAACGAGTTCAATCTTGCTCAGCTAATCGCTCAGCTCAAAATAAGGGTAACGCTAAAGATCGAACTAGATCTAGATCTCCACATAATAAACGTACAAATCAAGTACCCTTAAATTCCCAGTTACCACTTAGTACTCAGGTACCAATAAATAATCAAGTGCCACCAAATGATCAGGTGCACGCTAACCAAAATGCGCCATTCAGCCATAATTTGCCACCAAATCAAAATGTGCCACTGAATCATAATGTGCCACCAAATCAAACTACGCCTTTAACCCAAACTGTGCCGTTAAATTTAGTAACGCCACAGCACAATCGGGTAACACCAATTTTAACGCCAACTATGCCTACCTTGCAAATGCAAAAAAGCGCTCGAACGCTGCTTAATATTCAAGTGCCAATAAATTCGCAAATACCAAATCATTCCCATGTTCCTATTACTCCAAATGTAGTAATAAATTCCCAAATTTCAGATGGAAATCAAACACCACTAAATTTAACCCCTAATCATAGTAGCGGACAACAGGGTGATTTGATGGATGAATCTCGCCTTCAAAAGATTTTAGATCATACTTTAGCAGTATGTTTACAATCAAATAGCGATAATCTTAAGGCAGTAAATGACAATCATTTAGAAGTGCTGAAAACTATTACCGAATCAACTCAAACTAGAGATTCACAAACTAAATCTAGACTTTGGGAAGAATTACGAGCAGCCAAGAAAGCTATCCTTCCTTTTGCAGGGGATGACTCATTAGACATTTTCGCTTTTGCATTAATGGTCGAAAATTTGCGAACATTAGATCCTTCACTACAGGATTCAGAACTAGTTTCAGATGCATGTAGTAAATGTACAGGTCCAGTTGCAATTTATTTAGCCATGAATCCGCATATAGCCACTTCCCGAAATTGGGACAGCTTTAAAGAAATTTTAGTCGATACATTTGGTTGTGGAGGTGAAATTGTAACCCCTACGTCGTTCCACACGGCACGACTCAGACAGGGAGAAACTATCGAACTTTTTGCTGCCAGGCTAGAGAAAATGGCTTCACAACTTTGGAGAGTTAAACCTTCCGATTCGGATGCACAGCGAGCTTTTAAACAACTAGTTAAGGATGATGGCATGCGTTCAGTATTTTTACACGCTATGCCACGAGAAATCGAATCTCATGTGACATCACAAATGCATACTATGTTCAGGGATACGTATAATTCAGCCATTTATAAACGCTCAGTTTTAGCTGGTTATCAAGGTGATGAAAATGGTTGTAACTCAGATCAATCGGGCACTAAACAACTTTCTAATACGGAAGTTAACAATTTAGCTTTTGGCACAATGCTAGATAAGATGAATTCCTTAGAGAAAGGCATAACTAAGCTTAGCAACACTAAACCTAAAAATGTTGAAGATAAAGTTAGCGCAGTTAACTCTAACGTAAACCAAGTTAAAATTTGCTACCGTTGTTCAGCCCCAGGGCATCTAAAACAACAATGTCGCGCAAAAGATGAAAACTTACATACAGTCCGACAACGTTGGGAGAAAATTAAACAAGAAGGAAGATTTCTAACAAATAAATCTAACAATGCCAAAAACGGTCGCGGAGGTAACCGTTACAGGGGAAATAACCGTGGTAAACGCGGAAATTACTTTTCTGGTTTTGACAATAGGGATTCTATTCAGTTCAACAGGAAAAATAACCCATACGCATTCCAAACTAACACTAGCAATAGCGGTAACAATGGTTACAATAATGGGCAACAAAATCAACATTCCGGTAATATTAATTACGGGAAGAACCAAAACCAAAATAGAAATCAAAATCAAAACCAAAATCAGCGACGGAAAAATAACAACGGCCAGAACCGTGTTCCACAACACGCTACAGACGTAAACGAGGGCAATGACTCATGTCAAAATGGTTGCAATTCAAAAAAACGAGCTAGTAGTCTGAATGTGAACAGGGATTCAGAACTAAACTTAAATCAGCCAGAACAGAGCAATAATGACGATCAAAATCCACACGTCAGCTCAGTTCAAGCTCAAACTCCTGTTAATCAAACTAATGAGGTAAATAATACTCATTCTTTAAACGTAAAATGCGTTTCATTATTTTCAGAAGAAGTTGCAAATAAATTAATGCTAGATTTGTATTCAAACGTCGAATGGCACCAGCAAAAGCTTGCTTTGCCAGATCGCACGTTAGCTTTATCATGTTTAGCGTCATATTTTGGCAAAATTCCATCAAAATATGTTGCAAGGGCTATAGAGAGTAACAAAAATCTTGTAAATGAATTTACAAATGCGTTAAACACAGTTAACGATAAATACGATTTAACCTGTGACTCAGTAATAGTAACCCTATTCGAAGATGACTTAGATTCTACAAATTTTCATTCAGAATTAAACCCAGTTGATACTAAAAAGCCGATAGTTATTGCTTTATTAGGTCACAAACGCACAGTTCAGTTTAAACATACGGATGATTCATTTTATAAAGACGGAGTTAACATGCCTTCGGGCACATCTATTTCACCAACAACGCAAAAAGATTGGAAAATTAGAATTCCAACGGTTGTAGGAACATTCGAACCTACAATTTGCTTAACGTTTTGGGACAGCAAAAATGTTGCCGACCCAAATGCGTCACCAGCGAAACACTCATCATTGGGAGAGCGAGGAAACTTGCTCCCGAGCATTTCCGCTCAATCGGGCAACAGGTGGTACAAGCAGCACCATCTAGCGTCCGAGGTAGATACTAGCCACGAGTCGGAGCAGCAAGGAGCAGCATTGCTCGACTCGGAGCAAACAGCGCCTAACACTGACAACGTTCAAGTGAACACAGTTTTAAATAAAACTAAGGTTAAATATTCACGTCCACACTTAGTGTTTGACGTTGGTAATAGGCCAGAAATCTGTTTATTAGACACAGGTTCTTCACTTTCGTTAATTACGAACACAGCAGCACAACGCATGCTTAAGGATTTTAGAGTTAAATGCCATTAATTCTGATGACCACACCAGTCAACTTGGTTGGGGTTGGAAATCGTCAGATTAAAACTGATAGGAAAATAGTAACAACTATAGAAAAGTGTGAATTTTCTAGAAATCAAGAATTTATTATCATTCCTGATGGTTCATTTGGTAACATTTCAGTGCTATTGGGATACGATTTAATGTCAAATAAATCAGATTTGTTAGCATTAAATTGCCCAGATAATGTCTAACTATAGGCGATTTCAAATTTCAAATGTCGTCTACACCAGAATTAGCTCATGTTTCGTATAACCAAAATAAGGAAATAATAAACAGGGAATTTTATAAACCCAATCACATTTACGTAGCGTCACTCAACGTAGCTACAGTTGTAGAAACTGATGATAATCCTAAATCTACATGGAATTGTACACCTAAACAACATTTAATAGATGGTACTGGATCTTCGTTACGAGACGAAATAATTCCATCAAATTGTGAGAGTAGATTAACCGGAAATTTACATTTTCCGTATCCAGAAATACAGACAGGAGTATTCCAACCTAAAAACGGCAAATTTCCTGTACATCTTGCTCACAGTCTTGTTAACACAACTCCCACAGGTATTATTCCAGTTATGTGTATAAATCTTAATGGATTTAACGTAGAACTAAAAGCGGGTACTATCCTAGGTACGTACACGACAGCTATTATCGAGTACGAGGATGACGCTTCCTTAGTTTCGTCAAATTCAAATTTGCCCACCTCAAGTCCCATTGAGAAATCTCAAACTGCAAGTCCCATCGAGGTATGTCAAAGCTCAAGTCCCATCGAGACTTCCCAAAATCAATCCAAACCGAGTGAAAGATCATCGGAGGTGCCAGTTAGTAGCCTAACTGACGCTCCCAAGCCAAAATCCAAGGCAGAACTCGATGCGGAATGGGAAATTTTAAAACATAAGTTCACGTTTCCAGATTTAAATTGGGAGGAAACGGGAGAATATGCTTAGAAATCATCAAGATTCATTTTCTAAAAACGATTTTGACTTAGGATGTTATGAAGGATACGAAGCTTCTATAGATACTGGCGAATCACAACCAGTAAGTTCTAAAATGTACTGAGTTCCATTCCATCAACGTGAATTATTGGATAAATATATTGACGAAATGCAGAGAGTAGGAATAATTCAAGAAGGAAAATCGGGATGGTTATCTCCTTGTCTAACGATAAAGAGAAGGCCAACTGGTTATCGCGTAGTCGTAGATTTACGCGGCTTTAATTCTGTCGTTGAAAGTGTAAGTGTTCCAATACCTACTGTGACAGAGAGTATGGCTCACCTTAGCGGAGCTAAGTATTTTACACGCTTAGACTTTAAGTTTGGATTTTATCAACTTAAATTAGCGGAATCTGCTAAACCTAAGACATGCTTCTCTGCTAACTCTAAGACCTATTTCTTTAACCGGCTCCGAATGGGCCTTAAAACAACGCCTGCGCACTTCCAATTTTGCGCACAACAAAAATTTGCAGACGTGCTAGGAGCCTATTGTACCGTCTATCTTGACGATTGTCTCCTGAGTAGTCCAGATCACATCAGTCATGTAAATCGAGCACTAGAACTAGTCGCTCGTTCAGGACTAAAACTCAGTGCTGAAAAGTGTGAATTTGCACGCAAAAAGGTTAAATTCCTAGGCTTGTGCTAGATGAAAACGGGATATAACCCGATAGCGATAAAACAAAGGCTACGCACCATTATCCCATGCCTAAGACACCTAAACAAGTCCGTTCATTTTTAGGTATGGTAAATTTCTATAGGCGACACATTCCTGCATTCGCCGAAATGTCACAGATTTTATCCAGATTAACACGGAAAAACTGTAAATTTCTGTGGGGCGAAGAAGAAGAAAGAGCATTGCAAGAACTTAAGCGAGCTATGATAAAAGCTGCAACGCTTAAGCACCCAGATTTTTCTAAACCCTTTTTCCTTGAAACCGACGCTAGTGTAGTAGCGATCGGAGGTTGTTTAAATCAATATCACGGAGGTATAAACTATCCGTTAGGCTACACTTCCCGAACCCTCACCAAGGCAGAACGGAAAGAAACAACTACTACAAGGGAAATTCTAGCAAATTATACATTGTATAGACTCATTTCGTTGCTATTTACTTGGAAAGATGTTTTTCCTGACCACGGACCATTTAGCAACTTGCTATCTTTATTGTGCCTCTACCCTCCCCCCCCATTAGAAAAAATTTTACTTTGACTCAGGGAATATGATCTCGTATAGAGATACCAGTCGCTGTGTTGGGCAGTCAATTTCCTGACTGGATGCGACAACACTTAGCGGCGGAGCAACAAAACAATCCATTCTTAGGCCAAATAATTAAACGTCTTAAAGATCAGTCATCTGAAGACCTGATCGACGCTTCTAACAAGCGAAACATCTTTTATAAAGATTATGACGGAATTCTATATAGAATTCGACTAGCAGATCCAAATAGAGGTTGTATGCACAATCTAGCACAGATGTGTATACCAAAATCTGTACGGACCTATTGTATCCGGGATTACCATTCCATACCTGGTGCCGGACATCGCGGAGCCACGAAAACTAGAGAATTAATAGAGCTATACAGGGTGGTCCAAAAGTCGGGCCTACCTGAATATATCCTAAATGGTGTCAAATATCCTAAAAATAAGTTTATAGTAATATTGAGTAAACAGCGAGGATTCAGATGAGTGTAAAGACGATGACCTTGAAGACCTCCATCAAGGTCATCGCGTTGCTAACTTCTAAAGGAAGCACCGTAGACCATGTGTGCAAATTTGAAAGTTGTAGGTAATCATTAAAAACTGCCAACCCAAGAAACAATGGAAATCCATGTAGAAACGCCAGAGTTATGTGCAAAATACCCTTTTTGCACATAAACTTCACTGCAAGAGCTACTTGTCAAGCAGTGAAGCACACCGCACACTGCTGGAGAAGCTCGAAAAGAAAACTGAGCTGCAGCACATCTCAGCCGGAATTCAACTACTCCTAATTTGGAACCATGCAGTCATTTTGTAATTGGGGGGAGAGTTCTTTCGTCTAGTCTTTGTAAGGGGTCATGAAGTGTTAGTCTCTGGCAAAGGGATGAAAGTTAGAGAAGATGTAAACAAACTAGAGGGGAAATTAAAGGTTAAGCTCCAATGGCACATTTATCATTGGAATATGATTCTTTCAATGTTTTTGGGAACATTTTATTATTTGTAATCTGCCTTGTTCTTTCTTTAAAAACTGTGACGTCACATTTTTCACATCTACTAATTAGAGTTGACTACAGATATCATCGATGGATAGCCTAAGAAGGAATACGAAACCTTCCCTTTTTTTTATACGTATTTCCTGGGGAATGTAAAAAAAGGAACAGAGTTTTGTTTTGTATCTTGAGTTAATAGGGAGGTGGTCAAGATTTTAGTCAGTCTCGTGGAAGGGGGGGGGTTCGAAATTCTGTCGGTCCCGAAGTCAATCCAGCTCCATACCTCTTCCCCCCCCCACCCCGGTCGCCATTAATAATGACCCATCCCTACTTGAAGGCTGATTAAGAAATAAGAACTACACTTCAGCACACTTCAGCCATAATTCAATTACTCTCAGTTAAGCTGATAGCACATTAATTACCTGCACTTCAGCGCAGTTCAGCCGTACTTCAACAACTCTGTTAGGCTGATGAGTAAATAATTAACTGCACTTTAGCAAATTTCAGCCAGATACACAGAACACTGTAATTTCAGATGGGAGCCTATGCAAATGCAGAACTCGTGGACATGATCGTGTGCTATGGTTTGGCCCACGAAAATGTTCGTGAAGCTCTTCGAATTTATGCAGAACGGCATCCTCAACAAAGGCATCCAACAATATGAACGTTCAACAAGACACTTGCTCGTTTCCTGGAAACGGGCAGCATTGTAGCCCGTCCTCGAACAGGTCGGCCTCGAATTGCAACAGACGACAGCAATAGTCTGATGGTTCTCGCATCAGAAGCCGAAAACCAGCATACCAGTAGTCGTGCAGTTGGAAGGGCACTTGACATCAGTCATCAGTCTGTCCTACGTGTCCTGAAGAGGAACAGTTTCCATCCATACCGTGTTCATCTTCATCAGGCGCTGCGAGCAACAGATTATGACCCCCGTCTGCAGTACTGCGAATGGTTCTTGGGAAGAACTACTGCTGACTCTTTATTTTTCAATCATGTATTTGGGACAGACGAGGCGCAATTCACACGGGATGGCATCATGAATACACACAATGTGCACTACTGGGCAGACAAAAATCCTCACTGGTTGCGAGAAGCCCGACATCAGGAACAATGGCGGGTTAATGTCTGGTGTGGGATCCTAAATGGCCACATCATTGGCCCAGTATTCTGCGATGGAACTCTAAATGGGGAATACTACCTTGAACACATTGTAGATGACGTTGTAACTGACGTTATGGACAACCTGCCACTAGCGAAGGTGCAGGCAATTTGGTACCAACTTGATGGAGCCCCACCCCATTTCCGTAGAACTGTGCGACAGCGGTTGGACGCTTTGTTCCCAGGACAGTGGATCGGTCGAGCTGGCCCAACGGCTTGGCCTGCTCGGTCACCAGATTTAACTCCGCTGGACTTTTTCCTGTGGGGCCACGTTAAAGCCCAAGTGTATGAAACCCCCACAACAACAGCTGAAGACCTAAAGGAACGGATACGTGCAACATGTAGAGCCATCCCAGCAGCAACATTCGAACGGGTACTACATTCCACAACGTCACGGGCACAAGCATGCCGCAATGAGATGGGACACCATTTCGAGCACCTTCTTGATTGATTTCCGTCTTATTTTCATTCCACACAAACGTGATGGTCCAAGTTGGGCCCTTAACCCCCCCCCTCTTTGTTGGTCAAAATTAATCCTCCATTTCTGACTCAATAGTAGAGGTTACGAAAACAGCCTTCAAGTTGCAAGTTTGCAGCTTTTGTAGTTGTTTACAAAGTTATTTACAATTAATTTATTTACAAGTTCGTTACAGTTATGTACGCCCATGTTATTTGTTTAGAACCCACTAATAACATGTCTGGACCACATACCACACCCGTTGGTTCTGAACAATAAAATGGTGACAGAAACATTGTTCAAATTTCACGCAATGAAATACACAAAACTGGCTAATACCCGTAAAACAACAAATAAACATGAAATAAACAGCGTTGGGATAACTGTGTACAACAGACCGGAGATGCTAGCTGGTCACTGCCTTCTAACCTTTCCGTTTGCTTCACTGCTTGACAAGTAGCTATTGCAGTAAAGTTTATGTGCAAAAAGGGTATTTTGCACATAACTCTTGCGTTTCTACATGGATTTCCATTCTGTTTCTTGGGTTGGCAGTTTTTAATGATTACCTACAACTTTCAAATTTGCACTGATGGTCTACGGTGCTTCCTTTAGAAGTTAGCAACGCGATGACCTTGATGGAGGTCTTCAAGGTCATCGTCTTTACACTCATCTGAATCCCCGCTGTTTACTCATTATTTCTACAAACTTGTTTTCAGGATATTTAACACCATTTAAGATATATTCAGGTAGGCCCGACATTTGGACCATCCTGTATTGCTATTGGCCTAAAATGATGGACGATATCGCACATTACGTTAAAACTTGTCAAGTATGTCAAGCTTACGTTAGACCTAACAAGCCACTAAATGCTAAATTAAGAGCCTATTAACCCTTACAGAGACCAGGTCATTCATGGAGCTTGGATCTCATTGGATCCTTGAATAAAAGCGTTCACGGGAACGTCTACATAATGACGTTAATTGACAACTTCAGTCGTTATGTAATTGCAATCGGATTTCCCAATAAGAAAGCAGAAACAATAGCCAACAAGTTGTTTTCTCACCTCATAGCTAAATTTGGAGCACCCGTGCAACTGCGCGGAGACAACGGAAGTGAGATAAACAACGCTATTGTGGCAAGATTGTCAAATTTGGTCAATATTAAACAGATAAATTTCACTCCTAACACATCGTGGGTAGGAGGAACGGTAGAGGCCGCAAATAAGAGAATAGAAACAGTATTGCGTAAAGTTTCTGCAAGTTGTCCAAGTTGTTGCAAGTTGTAAATGCTTGTCCTAATTCAACCACACTAATTAGCTCACACTATTTACATCATGGTTTAGAATTTAGATTGCCTAGTCCATTAGCTTTCGAACCACAATGAATCTGCTATGATAGTTATGACACTATAGTACGTCTAGAGAGTAGACTATAAGCAGCATTCGAAGTCGCTCGAGCGCATACTTGGAAAGCAGTTAAGAGACAACAAAACTTTTATGATCGCACTGTACGTTCGTACCGCTATATAGTAGACGATTACGTATTATTACGTGACTTCTTACCGATTAAACAAATTTCTCCGAAATTACTTCGTGCTTGGACGGGACCGTTCAGGATTATGGAATTTGTTATTGATGTTATCGTTCATATTGTACATTTTCTGGATCCATTAAAAGTCGTTCGCGCACATGTGAACAATCTAAGACCATGGTTCCTAAGAACGAATAACCAACCTGTTCCTTTTAACGGACCTACCGATTTGGATTTATCGGAACAGCTTAACGGTACCTTGACGGAAGCTGACATAAAATTACAACAATACATTGCAAAACTTTTGGAAGACCCGACAGACCATTCATCGGAGATTCAACCACCAACGTTTACGCCTTCCGAGCCTGACGATGCAGCTAGCGGTTCAGAAACTAACCTAACCAAGAAACGCAAACGCGTCAAGCCAAAATTGGCCTCTTATTTACAAAATAAATACCGTAAAATAGATTACAAACTTAATATACAAAGAATTAATGGGTCTACGCATGGTTATAATACAAATAGCAGTACAAATACGCCAGAAATCAGGCTGCGTCGGCAGTTGGAAGAGACAAACGTTGAGGATGAGTAATTTTTTGTGTATCCATCAGAGAACAAAGAAAACATGGCGTCACCATGAAGGAGCATTCACGCGCTCTGCACGCGAGGACCCTAGTGAGTAAAAACGGAACTTCCTTTCCGAAACCAACGCATGATTGCTAGAACAGTCACCTACTCAGTGTCGATTCTCACAATGCATGATAATGAACACATTTACATCGTATAAATACATGAAAATAGCTAAGCCTATTACGTTTCAAGAAGTAATGTAAAATAACTTTTGAGACGGAAACTCATAGATTGTTCAAGAAAATACTTTTATTTATAAAAATAAGAAAAATATATGCAAACAAATAATACGAAAATGAAAATATACGTAAACACGTATAAACATAACATACGAAACGTAAATCAATGAATATTTACAACAGGAAAAGACATAAAATGAACATGAAAATATTTACAAAAACATAGTAAATCACAGAAAATAATTAACATAACGTTAATTGAAATAAAATATGTACAGACATGTTATACAAAAGTTGCAACAGAGAGGACATGGAAAAATCATAAAATAAAAATGTAAAATCACAACCATGTTGTAACCATAAGTTACAGTAGAAGGGAAATTTGAAATAAATTTTATCAGATGAAAGAATATTCAAGAAAATTGGAATTATTAAAATGATCGAAATTTAAGAAGAATAAAATTAGTAATTCTGAATAGAAAACTGAATTTGGAAAAGAAAATATTAGTAACCGAAAACAATTTGGACGTAAAATTAAATCTTTACGGTAAGTCACGGTTACGAACTTTAAAGTTAAAAATGTTGCAAAACGAAGTAAAATCAGTATAAATATACAGCAACAAACAATTCCAGGGTTCTGGTAAAATTAAGTAACGTAAACATGAAAAAAAAATTAAGAAAATAATAGTCAAGTAAACGAATAAAACATTGAACACTGACTATATACAAAGCACGAAATAATTCCTGAAATAAAACTAAAAATTAGTACATATAAAAACATTGTACGATCACAGATTTAAGAAGTATGAATTTAATGCTTGGGCATGATAAATAAATGACGAAAATGAAAAAAAAATAAGCCTAAATGCGTAAGAAACTTCAAGAACAGGGAAATTAAATTTTGACTAAAATTTTAAGATTTCATGTAAAAAGTTAAGAAACAAATAAGAAATTTAATTTGGAAGAACTTTCAGAAATCTATGATCATAAAAACATGACATTTTCCCTTAACCACATATGATAAAATAAGAAAAAAAATCATAATCAATATATATATAAGTACGTACAACCCTGAATTCAGGGTGGGCAGTCATGCTCGACTACGCCACTTACATGGTAGCGGGCAGTTGAGACACAGCAATGGCAACAGCGCTACTCATCGCCGCTGTCGCTATCTGGATCATCTTAAATAAAGAAAATTGAACGACAAAGATTTCCACTTCCAGCAAATCAAAAAGTAATATTTACTAACCAACATGTGAATAATATTTAAAATTTAACATCACATGATGAAAATTTTGATAGGAAAAATAATTTAAAATAATAAATAAAGAGAATTTTCTTACCATATTGCCCATCATGGCAGACGGGACAATCGAGCCTACAAGGTCCAGGGCGACGGCACTGCTGGACGCCGCTGCCGGATGCTCCCGCATCGATGACATCTGGGTCTTGAATATGATAGATGCAGGCGAGGTCCAGAAGCGGTGGCAAACCTTCTAGCAGGTGGTCTGGGAAACAGTCCAAGAGATCGTCCGGCAGCTCGTTGTAAGGCAGGAAAGCTTCCTGCTGACGGGCGGCCTCTTCATGCTGCGCCAGGGCTCGATGCAGGTGTTGCTGCATGAAGAACACGTTTTCGGCGTTGACCGCCCGCCAGAAATAAGACGCAAACTCCTCGGTTCCGTAGGGAAAAGGCGGAAATGTTACATAGCAGCAATGCAAGCATTGCTGTGCATTAATAGGGCTACAAACTA
Source organism: Lithobius niger (assembly GCA_023313725.1). Lineage (NCBI taxonomy): Eukaryota > Metazoa > Arthropoda > Chilopoda > Lithobiomorpha > Lithobiidae > Lithobius > Lithobius niger. The sequence continues at coordinate 1,579 of JAHWFP010002673.1, read as the reverse complement.
AAAAGTGAGCACTTAGACGATGCTGTTGGGCTTGCACGGACTCCTCGGGTGGAACCCCACCAACTAGGACATTTTGGTTTTCAAGGATGACCTCCACAAAGAATAGTCTTAGGAAATAATCGAGAGGATCCTCGTTCGGTAGCATGGGTGCATACGGAGTCTCCCCCACCGTACGATGGGGGCACTCCTGGAATAAAGCGGGTGTCCGTTCGCAACACTGGTAGTGGTGCAAACATGCGCCAAACACCAATAAGTTCAGCGACAAAAGCCGCAGGAAGTCTTTGAAATACCGGGGCATATTCCCCACCGCGCTCCTTTCCTCTTTGGGGATGGTCCTACTCTTCTTCTGTGGGGGATCCATGCCGATAACGAAAATTGGGGAGCGGAAAAGCGAAAAGTAACTGTCGAGTGGAAGTACACAACTTCGTGTGCGGGAAAAATCACTGAATTTTCCCAGGTCCGAAAATTTGTGACCCAAAAACGGACATTGGCAAAACCAATGGGTGCAAAGTTCAGGCTTGACGTCACGAAAAAGGGCCGTCTCTTTTTCTTAGGGACCTAGCTCACCCCCCCCTGCTTATATAGTGACCATCAGCTATTGTTTACATGGCCTCGACCAGGCTGCATTTTGAGGTCAGATCAAGCCAGCATGGCCCAGAGCCGTGCCCCCAACCCTTTCAACCCACCGACCACTTTCGTTTATTGCCCACCCCCTTCCCTCAACAGAGAGAGTGACCATGCTCAAGTGCAATCATCAGCAAGTGATAGGGAATGATCAAAGTAGGTCAGGACACCTCACTTTTGACCATGGCAACAGTTGCTACCTACCTAAGAATCTAAATTTAGCGAACTCACTCTATAGTGGGAAAATACAGAACTTTTCTTTTAATATAAGAAAAGAAAAGTCTGTAACAATATTCTATGAAATAAAATAATTTAATTCATGTATAAGGTCACAAACATATACAGAAGTGTAAATAATTGTGACATGCTTTCAGATAACCTAAAATATGTGTAAATGTAACATAACTGATGTTGTCCAAATTCATGTATTTTCAGAAAAATTGTGCAACATACAGTGAATTGTGGTAAAGTGTCAAAATGGCAGATAAATGGAGAAAAGAGGCTGAATCATAGAACAGGGATCATTCCATCATGATCCAGGACTAATGAATAAAAAGATAAGTGATTCCTAGCCTTGTGGTGAAAAACATCTGTCTAAATTACGCACCCCACCCCTCCTTGCCACGACACACATAAATTAATTGACACTTGCTATGCAAACTTAAAAAGTTAAATTTTCTTAAGTTAATGGGGAAACGCATATTAACTTATTGTTTGGAAAACATTTCTATTACTCATTGTACAGCTCAGTTAACTTGGAAAACATTCCTATTACTCATTGTAAAACTTATTAATTCGGAAAAAACACATTGCTATTACCTATGGTGAAACGTATTACTTTGGAAAATATTCCTGTTACCTATGGTAAAGTTATTCATTTGGGAAAACATTCCTTTTACAAATTGTAAAGTTGCTAACATGTAAACACACTGTTGCTACCTATAGTAAAGCACAC
>JAHWFP010002671.1:46275-95758 GCA_023313725.1 Lithobius niger | reverse complement strand
TAATTACGGTCAACAAGCGAAGTTGTGTATGGAGCCGTCGGTCTAAACACTGTATTGTCAGGCAACGTCTTAGGTAGAATGTGTGCTTGTACATAGGAATCTTGAGGTCGCTGGTAAAATGACAGTCTGTTTGTGTTAACCTATTGGTGGTTGGGTCTCTGGAGTTCGGATTGCGGACTTGATGTGTTTTACTCCACTGTCACTAGTGTATTACGGGGTCGCTTGGAGTTTTAATGTTTAGTATGGTGGTTGTAATTTTAGTGTTGTGTTGTATTATTTAGGGTTGGGTACATGGCTTCGGGTCGCTGCCCCTATAAATTTATTCCGTCATCCCTCTTCCTTAGGCCTTCGTTGGGCAGATGACCAGAAGCACTTAATGCTCGTTAAAACCTTTGAACCTTTTTTGAACTCTTCTTGTATTTAGTTTTCCTTAATTGAGGAGTTCCCTGGAAAAAAAGCACCAATGAAAAATACATGTTATGCTTAATCTTTGAAAGTTAGCATTCTCTGATGGGACATTTATACTCATGTTCCTTTTTAAAACATATTTTTGTAGCAGATATGTTCAGGAAAATAGGAAAATAGGAAATTAGTTGAAAAATTGTCAGTGGCACTGGCGGCGGCCATGTTGAAAATCAGCGACATCCGGCGTTAAATTAAAAAAATTACTTGTGGAGCGCTTCTGTTGGTCGACTTCCTACCGTTTGTGCCCTTATTCCATAGACTGAGAGGTGCTCTATCGGATTTTTTAGGAGGCGGAAAAAGGGCACAAGTGACTTTATGCCCTTTTTCCAGGGAACTTCTCAACTGGGGTATGAGCTTCGGGCCAGGGCCCCTTTAAATCAACTCCAATTCCATTTCTTCTTCCTGGTTGAGAGGTTTGTATTGGCTGTATTATTAGGGCTGGGCGTGTGGCTTAGGGTCAGAGCCCCAATAAATACATTCCATTCCATACTTCTTCCTCTTCATTTTCTGAAAAGTCTCGTACAAAAAAGAAACCCTAGTAAGCACTGCCAGTCGTGCTAATAAAGTTTCTTTATTCGTAGCCTTTCTATATCAACAAATAGATTTAAATCCGTCCACATTTTTGGTACTCCTTTGAACTTTTGTCAAGGGCCTTGTGGAGATTATCTATGTTATGTCAGCCTTTAGGTAATAATTTTGAAACTCACAACAAACGTTGCATATAACGCAATTACGACATGTCTCAGCTGCACTCTGAGCAAAATGTGATATTACATTAATATCCAACCTTTCTTTACGTTTTTCTTGTTAAATGGTTTAGACGTGTCAAGTGGGCATTATGCGGATCGTCTGCATTTTCTTTCTTAAAAACAGGGATCGTATCTTCAGTCGGTCACAATACTATAAAGGAAAAAAGAACGCAGGCCAAACAGCGAAAATCATATACAAGAAATATTGTAGTACAGTAAGCCACCTTTAGGCACTTACGTTTCGTCGGAGTGGCATGACCCGGATTCGAACTGGCAACCCATTTCGTCACTAGATCACGCACATAACGTCTTATCACTATGGCAACTCCTCCACGTAAGTAAATATGACTCAATGAACCCGTTACTAAAGTTACGGCAGTGACCAGTGCTTCATTCGAACAAGTAATGATTTGGTCATAGTCAACGGCGAAGGAAGACAAAGAAATATAAATGCTCAAGGAAGGGTTAGTATAAACGTACAAATAGCTGTAAATTATATACAGGAAGTAGGAAAAAAATTAGTCAAACGGCGAAAAACCTTTCAGTGAGCCTTTGTACTCATTTGTCTTCCTTTTCTATGCCTATGGCCTAAAGCATGCTCGAGCGAATGGAGCCGTGGTTACAGCTGTGACCTCAATAAAAAGTTCAGTTAGTCACCTTTATGCCTGTGGAGTAGGCGCTACGTCCTTGCTCTGGAGACGAATTGGGTTGGTAGTTCGATTCCGGATCATGCCACTCAGTGCATTACCGGTTTCAGGTTTTCTCTGGACAAAACAGTGATGACTTTTGCCATCAACGAACACTGCAGAACTTGTGACAGGTGCAGATTCCTATAGACCGACAGGTACGTTTTCTTGGTCTGGCGATTCTAGATTGTCTTGGCTTCCACACTTGCGCCAAATTAAGGGACCGTTCATTATTTATCACCGGGGGTGGGCCGGCGAAAATGAGAGAGGAAGAATCATGCAAATATTTATATGCATGAAGCGGAGGTGTCCTCCCGTCAGATCGAAAACCCATCAGAAAGAAATGATCGATCAACCCTTGGGATAGAAATACCATCAGATAGAAAATGTATACTTCCCATCAGATAGAATTTTCTCCGATCAGATAGAATTTTTTCCCCAACAGATAGAATTTTTTTTCTCAACAGATAGATGTTTTTCCCAACCATTTGGGGAAAAAATACCTGACCAGTACTACACAACCAGTTCACATCATCCACAAATTATAAGTAATAGTTTTTTTTTTTTGCTTGTTGGTTTTTTCCATCCAGGGCTACTCGTATTTTTTGATGAGCTACGTTGTCCTGGCGATCACCTTTATTATCCATACAAAAAAAAAAAAGGTATTGCCGAACAGACCTGCTTCTTAATGTCCTTCCACGCAAATGATTATTTGCACAAATCTCATTGATACCTGGATAGGACAACCCATCTTTGTCACAACACATCTGTCTGACTGTCACTCGCCATGGAACAAATTGATGGAAGGAAATGTCTTTGTGTTTGTGTGTTGCACGGTGAACACAGAGTGTATTTAATATGTACGAGTTATAAAAATGGGTTTATTAACAGGAATCGTTTTAAAAATGCTGTTACCATATTACATCTCCAACTGCTAACTGCCCTCGTCAGCAGTCGTGGTTAAGTGGCCAACCCCCTCCCCACTTACCCACTTCTAGCTAACATATACTTATACGCTCCTTTAAAAGAAAAAATATTCCATCAGAGATAAAATAAATCCCGTTAGATAGAAAAAAATTCCCGTTATACGGGAAAAAATCCCATTAGATAGAAATCAATTTTTCCGTCAGGTCGAAAATTTTCTATCAGACAAGCCGTGCGATACATTCGATCTGTTGGGTTTTCGATCTGATGGGCCTGAACCGAAGTGGTAGCGGGAGGGGGAGGCGGCTTTTGGAGGTGCTATTAGGAGGCGGGGGGGGGGGTCAGAATAAAACCTGCGAGAAAGGAAGAGCACAGCAAGTTATAGAATGTTAATGTAATAAATTTATTATCTCAGCATATCCCACAATGTATTATAGTAGGCCTAGTACCTCTCGTACACTCATTTCATCTTGGCTGAGTTGTGAGAGAGCTCAGCCTGGTTGCTGGAGGTTTGTGGATCTGGTCGAACCCCTGGAAATGGGGATCTTGGCAAAGTCCCCGCCAGGACAGCCGGCCAGGGTAGCGTGAGAGGCTACCATGCTCCATTAGCGGCTATGGGAACTATTTTGGCCAATTCTTGACAATCTTTCAGCCTCTACGATGATCGGAGGTTTCCCGGATCGAATCCCCGGGTTGGCACCACCCTTTACCAGATATTTCTTCTTCTCTAAAAGTCTGGTAATGTTCAAAATTGAGCCGGTTCAGCCATACAAGCATTAAGTTGCTTCGGCTGACTAAAGGCTCAAAGACATTAATTTAATAAAAAGAAAATTTAAAAAATTAAAAATTACAAAATTTTATGAATTGCAATAAAGCCTGCAATAGAATGTTTTTTTTGGGGGGTGTGTGGCAAAAAAATTCTGTGAACACCAAAAGGGGGGTGGGGGGGGTCATGAATTTGTTTAAGTTGATGATGGCAGTTCGCCAGCTCACCCTCGTTGACATTTATTTTAAGTCTAAACCTCTGCTTTTGATCTTCACAGCGATTTCTGATTGCTGACTGCAATTTTTCAGTCTAAAAAATGTTTATTTGGATACCGTATGTATAAAATAAATTTTAAGCTTTACAAACCTGACAATTTGCAGCAAAAGGGTTACGGAGCTGCTGAAAAAAATCTACTCCCTTTGGTTACTAGAAGAGCGCTCTGTGGGGTTTACATATACCTGATAATTCAATCACTATGACAATATATGGGGAAAAATGTCAAACTTCAGTAACAACAGCTGTGGCTGTTTACGTTGCTGAATATTTGAATAACGTTAAATTGAGGATACGTCATTACCACCATACAGGGAAGTTTGGTTGAGATATGAGGTCACAGCCAGAGTAACATAATTCCTTCTCCCATCGCAATTAGACTGGCCGTGTCGTTATTTATCATAATCAGGAATCGTTCATCAGCCAGGTATCCTTATAGCCTGATGTAACCTGACAGCCTGACGCCTTGCCATTAATTCCACTTTCCTCTGTGATTTTTTTCATGTTGTGAATATGCATCTTCAATCATGAATCAAGTAACCGTCACAGTGAGAGAAAACATAAATTCATGTAATCATTTCCGACGAGTGTTACGAGACAGCTTTGTAACATGCGCACAGTGTATCAACGGATGGTAATAACTAGGGCCATCATCAGTTCCACTGTCAACATAATGGAGCGGGATCCGCTTTCTTTGCTGTTTGGCCAAAAAAGGGTCAGCTTTTGAAAGTAGTGATACCATTAACCAGAGAAAGGTAGCTGGGTCAAATCCCCCAGTGAAATAAAAAAAATTTCCTAGCAATTCCTAAACCATAAGTAACAGCTGGTTGGGGCTTGGGTCATTGGAAATCTGGTGAAAAAACCTTCAAAATGGTATATTCCAACGTCAAAATCGGTCGACGAGAAGTGAAAATATCGGTAGGGAGTTACGCGAGGCATTCTGAATTGGTAATCGGGAACTGCCCAGCCTTGCAACATGTGGTTTTATTGTTTACAACTAACAGACACATTTCTGCTAGTGTAGCCGGATAACGAATGTTTTATTCGGGCCATGGCCCTACGCCGAACACCCTGTTGCAGTATCTAACTAATTCCAACCTTAATCTAAGGCAAAAAAGGGTCAAGGGATTTAACGAGCGTTAACCACTCCTGGTCATCTGCCCGAAGCCCTAAGGCCCTATGTCTGCAACAGCCAGATTTCCAGGCAATCTAAGGCAATCAATATTTTAACAATCGGATGCCTTTAACAATAGAAACGGCTTCGCCGTCTCGTTGTTGTTTGGATTTTGGCTCTTGCAATTGGTCCATTTTGTCATCCTGATGGTTCCTCAACACCATGTCCGATTCCGATTTTTTTTTGTTGATAAACCTTGTCCAGACTCCCGTGCTACTGCCTGCAAAATTTGGATAGCCCTTATGGTTTTCGTGAGATGCACGGTCTAAGATTACATTACAGTGTCTTCATAGAGGAGCTACGCTCCAATTAGAAGGTTGACACCCTGGACTAACTTAAGTTAAGGATGAGACTGAGTCAAGAAATGATGAGTTAGTCACTAAGTGATCCCTAAATAAGTAAGCTCATAATTGGGCCGGTAAAGTAAAAGATGGGGGGTGAGGTTCTAAATAAGTAGGACGAAAATGGTTTACATCAGGAATGGTAGGGGTTGATGGTTGGAAGGCCAGAAAAGGATTCACTTATTTACAACCCCTAAGTTGGTCGTTAGGGCAAGTAACAACTGGCATGAACATATGAGATACATCAAATGTGTATTGTTACAAGAATAGGAAAGTTAAATACATCGAATTTAAACAATCAGTTATGGTACAGACATTATTAAAAGTCAATGAATAGATATATGGTTCTTGCAGGGAAAGGGAGGACGGAGTAGTTGCATCAGAGTGTCACCAGGAGACGGCACTGCAGATAGAAGGAGTACCGAAACCGCCCCGATGCACCGGGACCAATGACCAAAGGACAAGAGTCTCTCCTGCCCGCTCCAACCGAAAAGTCGATGCGAAGCCCCGGAACCCTGCATGCGACGAACCCTCTCGATACAAGTTGCAGTACAGTACACAATAGGCTTGTAGATACAGTGAAAACGGATTTTAATGTGATGGTGGTGTGCTCTCTACAAAGTAGAGATAATAATTATTCTTACCAGACGTCATGTATGACCTACTACAGTGACGTATAGTGCATTTATTGAAATAAGTGGCGTGGAATAACGTGACTGAAACCCAGAGAGCTATTTCAAAGATTATTAATATTTAATTTTTTTTTATTTAACACAGCTTTTTAAATGCCGTTCTTCACTGGAGACAGTATTTTTTGCGTTATGGGGAACGTTTATTTTGTTAGAAAACATTTGATTGAGTTGGGGATTCTCCATCACTTCAAATAAACATCACAACGTGGTGGCATTCAGAGCATGTGCAAGCTGTCCTCGTCTAGATTGATAAGAAATAACACGAGTCGCATAAGCGGTCAAGCGTGACTCCAGTAATAATTCCCCTCTGTAGTAGGGGGGGGGGGAGATGAGGCTTAATGGCGCGTCGACAGCTTGGTCTGTAGTAGGGGGCAAATCACTGTGTCCTAATAAGGTTTAATGATAAGCATGAGCACACGAAAGAGTAAACAGAGTATTTAGTAACAACAACATTCGCGACCATTATTGCGTGTTTATTGTTTGTTGCACTACTGTTATACTTTATTCCACATTATGTTTGCAGGAAACTGACTGTGTGATGCCACGTTTCCTTCCGCTACGAGTGCAAAGAACACGTAAATATCTCACTCGTAGACCCTAATAGTAATACGGTAATAATGTAGAGTCTACACGTGTGACATCCACGTGTTTTTGTATTCCTAGTGCAAGGTAACGTGGAACAAACTCTAGCTCGGTAAATGAACAAGAAGTACTTGCACCGTATCCTAGGGCATCAAAAAAGAGTATGGCTGCTATGGCCGGAGTTGCTGAGCGAATTATCTGAAAAAGGAGTAGTGATTGAACGCCAAGTTACAGCCAGGGATCGTTCCGAACAGTGTATAGGCTACAGTGTAGTGCATAAGGATTCAATTAAAAAACTGTTTTGGGATGCAGACTTACATTTGTATGGTGTTGGATCCGATTTGGGTAGGCTTAATCCAGGTGTTATCAATTCAAGCAATGTGAACAATGCTAACAATAGTGGCAAAGTGATGGTTATTGAAAGAAAAGTGGAGGTGGTAGAAGAAGTAGCTGAAATGATTGCTGAAAATGAGCTATGCTGACTAAGTGCCTCGAATGAGACATAGAGTGGCTGAAGCGACTTTTTCGAGGTGGTTTATAAGGTGCAGAACAGATGTCAACTTCTTGATACAGTAGCTGTAGTAGATGTAATCGAGAGCGCAGGCTGGTGTAGGTCTTATTCTTCATTTTCTGCCTCGAGTGATGTTCTGTTTCTTCCGAAATAGCGCATTTACTTTCAGGTATTATTGTGTGGGTTCATTTCCAACACCGATTGTGAAGAGTGCTCGTATGGATACGAGCTCTGCGAAAACAACAAAATTAGTTGTAGAAAAAAAGATAAAAGGAAAGGTGGTGTTGGTTTCCCACACCCTTCATTTTTTGAGTTTTGGGTTGTTTCCTCGTATGCTATGTTTAGGATGTTGACTCCCATTATTTGCCGGCTCTCACTGGACCTTTTTCGTAGTCTTGAGTCTTGAGACATGATTCTGGCAACAGAGAAGCTGCAAGCAGCGACAGCGCTAGTGTGAGTGTTGACAAGCATGTATAGTACGAGAGGATGGTGGCGTCAGTGGGATTGCGTGTAGTGACGACAGAAATGGTTGTGAATCAGTGAGCAATGAGTCTGTAAAGTGTAGTGAGTCATTAGTGTGTTGAGTTCCAGGGAATCCATCTTCCGAACCCCATTAACAATTGGCTCATGAATTGTGCGCAGTTTGGATAGAAACTATGAAGACGTGTGTAGGTTATGTGATAATATGGACATTCTAGGGTCGCAGGAGGTTCGTTTGCCCTAAGGAGTGAATATTGCATCTGTATTTATTGAACTGCTGTTAAATTATCGGATTTCCGTCCTGTTTAATCTACGGAGTGAATGTCACTGTACCGGGGTTTAGCTACATGTTTAGATCCCCATCTCGGGTGTCCATGTGTTAGTGAACTAAGAGGTGTTACAATACTCCCTGGCACTGCCAGTGTGCACTGGTATTAATACCTGTGAAATCTGTGTGTGGTCTAGCAACGTCTGGTTCACTATTGCATTTGTCCAAGTGATTGGGAGATTAACAGCGAGAGAGCGGAGAAGATGGGTTGCGGCGCCTAATCTCCCGATTGTTATTGGGGGTGATTTTAATGCCCACCATTGACTGTGGCAATGCGACGCCAGAGGACATTTGTTAGCCTCTTCTTTTACTGCCTTAGACTGAATTTGTTGCATGATGGGTTCTCAACTAATGTAAAATGGAGTGGAGGCGGGGATTTGCTGTAACCTCCTGAGCCCCCATGTAAATCCGCCCATGGACACGAGCTGTAATACGTTGTTTTCTAAATGGTGAAGCCATTTTTTTGTTCAGTCAATTATTATAGTTTATGAATTCTCATTTTTGTCTTATTCTTCATTTTCTGCCTCGAATGATCTTCTGTTTCTTCCAAAATAGCGCATTTACTTTCAGGAATTATTGTGTGGGTTCATTTCCAACACCGATCGTGAAGAGTGATCATATGGATACGAGCTCTATGAAAACAACAAAATTAGTTGTAGAAAAAATTAAAAGGAAAGGTGGTGTTGGTTTCCCCCACCCTTCATTTTTTGAGTTTTGGGTTGTTTCCTTGTCTGCTATGTTTCGGGTGTTGACTCACTTTATCTGCTGGGTCTCACTGGAGCTTTTTTGTAGTCTTGAGTCTTGTAAGTAATTATTTATTTTGTTTAAGTTTTTCATGTAAGTTAAGTTTAAAATTTAAAATACTATATTGTTGTAACTTGTACTGAAAGACGAGCAAATGCCTTTTGCTTAGTTTTTTTTAAAAGATAATTGTGTATTGAGAGGTTATATTGATATAACGTAGAATTTTATTTTGCCTTAAATACTCTCTGGGATTGGTGATGGAGAGGTCGTCTTTCTGCAAATGGTCGCTCTTTGCATAAGGTTGGCTATTTGGTTGGTGGATGTATTGATTTTTATTTTGAACTAAGAGGAAGGATTTTGTCTCTGATGTTTAGAGCCGTGAATCTACAACAGATGGATGACAGGTATGTAGTTTGATTAAGAAAATTCACAGAACACCGATTTGCTTTGCGTATACTTGTAGCGATTTTTAAGAGACAATTGTGCGTTTTTATTCTCGCAGCTAGAACTCAATCGCGGGTGACATTGCCATGGTAACAACGTTAAATGGATTAGCTAAATCCGACATCGTTTGAGTAAATACTTGCAGTCTTATAATACGTGCCAACAATATAAAGAATTCCTCATGACGAAACAATTTTCCCAAACGCTTCTGAACTCACGTTATTTGCCGTTTTCGTTGCGAGGCGGTAGACATAAAACCGCCGCCATGTTGGAATTTGACGTGATTTCTAGCTTCTAGCTGCGAGAATGCAAAAGCGAGTGGTTGCGTAAACGTGTCCTTACACAGCGACTCACCTTTGCATTCTCGCAGCTAGAATTCAATTGCGATGGCAAAGGTGTCGTTGCCATAGTAACAACGCTACCTGGATTAGCTAAATCCGACATCGTTTGAATATATACTAGCAATCTTATAATCTGTTACAATAATATAAAGAATTCCTCATGATGAAATAATTCTCCAGACGCTTCAGAACTCACGTTATTGGCTGTTTACGTTGCGAGATGGCAGACATAAAACTGCCGCCATGTTGGAATTTCGGGTAATTTCTAGCTTCTAGCTGCGAGATTGCAGAGGCGAGTCGTTGCGTAAACGTGCCCTTAGAATTCTCTAGTGGTACCCAAAAATGACGCTTGTTTTTATTTATTTATGCACGAAAGTGATTTTAATTCGTTGCGTAGCCCAATGTAGCTTTTATTTTACTTTACTCTCACTTTTATTGGCACACGAACCCGTTGTTCCGTCGATGTATTAACTTTAAAAATAAATAACGAAACTTCCTGTTCTTTCGCCAGATAATTTGTTAGATCATTCTGCTGGGTTGTTTATTGACGCAATCCAGGAAAAAAGCTGCTCTTACTGTTATTTTCAGTTGTCAATAATTATTGCAATTATTGCATCCCCCCCTCCCCTCGCACAAAATAAAGAAATTTAAGAAGAAATGCCTTTCCATCCAAATTTTTCCAATATCCGTGTTTTATCCGTAATATGATTTTTGTTAGTGTTGCTGTGTTTCTTTTACTTCCCCTCCTCCCCCCCCCCCAACATTAACATACACATAAACCAACATAATTTCGGTATTTGAGGTCGTTGCAAATGCAAAACTATTGCCTGCATTAAAATAATATTAATGCAACAACCAAACCATTTGGCCATTTCTTGTTGTTGTTGTTGTTGAGGGTATTCTTTGCCCTCAACTGGAGCTCGAACCAATGAACCGTTTTCCAATTTAAATTTAAATGGAGGTATTAAAAAGAACCAGCGCCTTCTCAACGCTATTTTAATGTGATAACAATGTGCTTGTTGGGAAAACGCCAAATTTTGAAACCCAATTGTTTCCTCCTGAATTGAAACTGACCAACAACATCGGGATTTTGAGTCGTGGCATAACTATTTTAGTGATTAAAACTTGGAATGACATTAATCAAACCGTTTGGCCTCCACAGCACGGCCATTTGTTGTAGTTGGGACTCTTTGCTCTCACCTGGAGATCGACCTAATGACCCAATTTTAGGTTTTTGTGGCTGTATGAACACCGCCTAAAACCCTTTGAAAATTGTTTTAATGTGACTACAAAATTCTGGATGTTGTTGTGGTTCTTCTTGTTGGGGAAATTTTGCTCTCACCTAGCGATATAACCAATGAACCGAGTTAATTTTTTATAATTAAATGTAGTATTAACAAGGGCCAGGCTCACTCCATTAAAAATTGTAATGTCAACAAATTTGACCCATTTGGCATCAATTGCATGGCCTCGTAGTGTTGTTAGTGTATTTGTTGTTTTTGTTGCTGTTGTTGTTGTTGTTGGGATTCTTTGCCCTCACCTGGAGATCGATCCAACGAATGGACTTTTCGTTTGGCCGTGTCAGTATGGCTCAGTGGTAGGAACTCGTCCTTTGGTTTCAAAGGTTGTGTGTTCAATTCCCCGCTCAGGAAGTCTGACATATAAGTCCAAACGGCAACGTAAATAGGTTTGCATCTGTATCTATTTATACATTAAAATGTAGACGTGAACAAGGTCTAGGGCCATTTGAAGGCTATTTTGATGCGACAACAGCAGTCTTGTGAAAATTTTGCCTTCACCTAACGAACGAACCAGTGAACCGATTTCAATTTTTAGAGCTTAATAGTAGATATTAGCAAGGACCAGAATCGTTTGACAGCTATTTTATTGTGACTGCAATATTTTCGTTGTTGTTGTTATTCTTGTTGGGAACACTTTGTGTTTCGTCTTCCTACATATCGAATCAATTAAGCAATGTTTTTTTTTGTCGCTAAAAACATAGGTATGAACAAGGTCCAGGATCATTTTAACGCTATTTTAAAATGTGACTACAATATTGTTGTTTTTGCTGTTATTCTTGTTGGGATAAGAAGAAACAGATGTTAGTAGTTAAAAAATGCTTAAGCGTTAAAATACGGATGTAAGCCATAAAAAATACTTAATGCTCTAAAGGAACTGCTAAAAGTAAAATACCTGTAAGCAGGAGCCTATATAGAAAACAACTAGGAGCTTGTCTCGGTGACTTCCACTACAATGTTAAGTCAGGAGCGGCTACAGTGGTGTACAAATTTGTTAGCAGAGGTCGCCACCTGCACGAGATGATTAGAGGTGTGCGTCACGTTCTCAAGGCTCAGTTTCGGGCCTTTGTTTTTAAACAATAAGTGTTTAACATGGAAACAATACCAAAGTAATTATTAAAAAAACTAAACAAACAGACAATCAGTTGTTCGTAAGTTGCTCCAACCAACAATAAAATAGAGCGTTGCTTTCGTAGCACACGTCTGCTTCGCGTGCTAAGTTTCAGTTTCGATTTTAGACAACTTGGCGCAGGCGCAGTATTGTTGCTCCTTCTGGCGTTAGCACATCGTACTAAATTACGCACTCCTAACGTGGACCAGCCGCACACGCTCCTAGTTGTTTTCTATAGGCTCCTGCTGTAAGGCATCAGCGTCGCACTAATCTACGCATATAACTGAGATCGTAATATTTGTTTATTTGTTTGTGTGAGTGTCCGCAGAGGGAATCTTGATAATCCTTATTCTATTGATGTCAATGGGAATCTCACTTTTCTATTGTGTGCGACCTTTCGAACTGATTTGTCTGTATAAGTAATGATTCGAACTGCCTTTGCTACTACTGATGACGTCATGTTTTTTAAAGTCAGATTAATTTCATGCAAACGGAGGCCTCTGTGTCTCTTAACCATGGATTTGACTAAATCTAATGAATACTTCGGTGACTGCTAACGGGAAAGGGAAATCACAGTATTTTCATAAAAATGGGAAATCACAACAATGCTGTATTAAACCGGCTATATACGGGTGGGGAGGGGGGGAAGAATGCCCAAGTACGTATAAAAAAAGCTTTTGTTTGTGGTTTGGGGGTCGCTGGAGATTCTTTTACACGTATTAGTGCGACGATGATTGCTTACATGACTTTTTCTTGCATTTGTTCCTTTAGAGCATTACATTTCTTAAGGCTTACGTCCGTAATTTTAACTCTGGGGGGTTTCTTAATGCTAATTAGCACAAATGTGTCAACGTTAAACTATAGTAACATTTTTTTTTTACAAATTAGGAATGCACCAATCAAGCAATACTATGATTGTGTGTCACATGAGATGTACTTTAGCCAGAAGATTTATTAAATAATTAAATAATGCGGAATGAAATAAGTCCCACTACTTGATTTTTCCTAACTGTGTCGACACAGTATTTTACAGTTATAGACTCGCGAACTAGTGTAAGAGCAACTAATCGTTAATAAGTCTCTTGCAGTTTGTCCTCCATAGCCACACCTAAGAATTTTGAAAGTTGCAATGAGATTTTTCTCTAGATCTTCGCCACCAAATTGAATGAAGTCTCAATATTCACAGCCTTTCGACATAACTAATATAATTATTTTAAACCGTTGATATTTTTGGTAGCACTTCGGACTTTTTCAAGGTCATTATGGTGTTTGTATTAGGACAAATTTAATACCAACACTACAATGACTGGTGGTGTTTGGAACTAAAAAAAATGTTGGAACTAAAAAAAAATACATTGTTTAATGCAATTACAACACCTGAAGGATATTCAAATAGTCAGACTTTTTATTTTCGTATCTCGTGTTGACTGGTGTAAACCATGCAAGTGAATCCACTTTTTCAAGTAAATCCACTTTTTCAGGTGAATCCACTTTTTCAGGTGAATCCACTTTTTCAGGTGAATCCACTTTTTCAGGTGAATCAATTTTTTCAGGTGAATCAACTTTTTCAGGTGAATCCACTTTTTCAGGTGAATCCACTTTTTCAGGTGAATCCATTTTTTCAGGTGAATCCATTTTTTCAGGTGAATCCACTTTTTCAGGTGAATCAATTCCTGCTGGAGAGTCATCTTCTTCTTTGAAAGGATCATAGAAACGGATCCACAAGTTCTTGACATAGACGCAACGTTTCGTTACCGGATCACATCTGCTTCCATTCAAACACGAAAATGTTGGTTGAAATTTCGTTTGCAGTGTGATGGCGCATCGACCCCCGTTAACTGAAATCCAGTCATTAAAGGATAGATTACAACAAATTCAATTATAGAGAAGAGTCGAAACAAAATCAACAGTGAAATGAGACTCTATAAAACGAAGTTGGTTTTGTAAGAAGCATCTATAGAGCAGTGACACGACGTAGTATTATTGTATATAACTCTATGCTGGAGCCTTAATGGGTTAGCTGCAAGGGGCACTGCAGAGAGAAACAGAAGGGCGTCATACTGAAGCCGATGCTGTGAATAGTGATTTCTTAGACCTGAAACGCGCGATTTTTGTTGTTGGAGAAAACAACGTTATTTTAAGCCTAAGAAATCCGCTCTTCCGTTGTTTTTCCCTCCATTTTTATGTAGTGCACCTTGTAGTTATGCCCTCCAAAACCCATACTGGTGCCAATATGGCGGCAAATGTCACTGCTCTATATTATAGTGGATCAAAAAAAATTTTTTTTTCAATTTAAAATCATAATACTTCGGAAAAGTTGGTCTTCGACCTCCTAATCACCATCCCACAAGGCAAAAAAAATTCTTTAGAGGTGCCAACTTGGACCTAAAGTTTAACATTACAAGTCAATGGGAAAAATCGCTAATCTCCGAAAAAATATTTTTGACTAGTTTAAAATACAATTTTTTTTTTACATTATCTCATTTTGTACTCTCAGAGACCACTAAATGAAGCCAAAATCAAAAACTGCTTTTTTCTTCCAGAACACAAACCAAATTATCGGCCACCAAAATCGAAAAAAAATATATATATTTTTTCTTCATTTTGCATCGTAAATTAACGAATTTAAACAGTAAAACATAAAAAAAAAATTGCTTCTTTTAGCAGTCTCAAGAGAGTACGAAATGAGATAATGTAAGAAACCGTATTTTAAACATGTCAAAAATAATTATTTCTGAATTACCGAATTTCCCCGTTGACTTACAGTGTTAAACTTTAAGCCCAAGATGGGCTGAGCATATCTAAAAAATAAATTACGATTTTTTTTTTCTTTTGGGGTAGTGACTAGAAGGTCGAAGACCAATTTTTCTGCACTACTGCAATTTGAAATTTAAAAAAGAAAGCATTTTTTGGCACACACTAATCTATATTGCTACGTTTAAATGTACTGCATTTATATATATTTCGTTATAATCAATAGCACCATAGACTGCTCCATTGATTGTGTTGGAGTAACACCGTTCTGTTTATAAACATTGAATGGTAATTGATTTACCGGACATGCAGATTGAGCATTCACGCCGTTAATGTCATGGTAATTAAAGTTAAAAGCCTCAAGACTCTCGAATGCAGCTGGTTGAAGAACAAGAGAATGTGATAAAACTCTAGCTATTCTAGTTACTCTAGATACTCTAGCTACTACCAATTTCAAAAACGTTACATAAAGTTTGACCCATATATGGGCCACCTCCTTTACATCATTATTACAAATTATTTCAGCCATCACTCACCTAAAATGTATTAACTTCCGTCAAGCGTTTGAAGCGGGCGTTTTTCCTCACATATGAGTTACGTTAGCCGACCAAAACTTGAATACTGTGTACACGCCTGGTCACCCCATTACAATGGTGATATTTACAGGTTGGAACAAGCTCAGAGAGCCGTCACCAGGCACTGTTCATCGCTGAAGGGTTTGCCTTACGAAGAACGTTTAAAAAGACTTGACCTGACAACCCTTGTTGATAGGCGTTTAAGTGGTGACCTTATCAACACCCGTCAAATTCTGTCTGGCGAAGTGACTTTGCCTGTCGAACAGTTTTTTCAACGCTCGACTGCCATACAAACCAGAGGACACAGCATGAAGCTGACGAAACCAAGAATCCGCACCATTGTTGGACAGTCTTGTTTCACTGTGAGAGCCATTAATCCTTGGAACGCACTCCCGGAAAGTGTCGTGACTGCACCTTCAACCAGCAATGCCCTCCAAAGTACCAGTAAAATCAATATGTACAGTGTCGTTTGTAATTATACCAAGCCACCACAAATCAATTGTGATTCAATAAATTCTGGATCAAAGCTCAACATAACTCTAATAGGCAAATAAATACCCCAAATAACCGTTCCAAATCCGTCAATTCATATGGTTATTCTCTATTGAGAAGCAATATTTATTTCAAGTTGCGCTAAAGACCGTCTTACGATTTTCATTCAGCCAAATGCCAAAACGAGACAAAATATGGCGGCCATATTGACACCCCGAGATCGATCTTTGAAATGCACTGTTTGCAGCAAACCGTACTATCCTCTGGTGCTATCTATTAGAACCCCAGCGTGGATTCCATAGTGCAAGGTCATGGGCCCCAAACAGCCCCAGTGGACCCCTTTGTACCTGGAAGGACGCAATACTTGGCTCTATTGTATGCCGTATACTGTACCTTGACTTGATACTATTGTAAACCAACTGATTATCGTTCATTATTTTTCCCCGTGATATTTTATTTTTAAAGTTTTCTTATCAATTATATGTTTTTTTTTAGCATTACGGAGTACCACCGATACGTGATTTCCACTTCGTTGCCACATGGTAGCCCCCTGAACAACTCGTTACCTGCAGTAAATTTGGTTTTTTTACAATTGAAATTCGAACTGAGAGTAACTGACCTCACCTAATGACAATAGCTAATAACAAAAGAGCAAAATATGTACCATACGTACAAAAACTCAATAGAGTGGTGGGAAATAGTAATGGGCATACCCCACAGATACGAAACTGAAGGAGCAAATGTAATGCTGTGGGAGGCATTGTGAAGTGCCAAACACGTAAAAATCGCAATATGTTAAGAGAGTTGTCGCTTTACCAGTTGGAAGGACCTCTACAAACCATTCATACTCCCATCATATAAAAATTCATTTTAAGAAACATCAACCAAAATATTCTACATGAATCAAAACTGCCGAACTATGTTTTGGGGTTTTCTATACCCATTCCTCAAGTTCATATAAAATAATCAAAATAGCAACCTGATGAACATGTTTACGTCAAGATGCACATAAGATAAGGAAAATTTATTTATTTTAAGGAAAAACAGCCAGCATAATGTTCATGAATCAACACTACACTACATTACACTCAATGCACCCTTTTCTCAGTTTGATATAAAATAATCCAAATACCATCATGATGAACATGTCTATGTCAATATGCCCATGAGATAAATAAAATCGCAATATCTCTGGTTACTGGTTAAAGGTCTTCCGCAAACTATACTTCCCATCACTTCAAAATTCTTTTTAAGGAAAATCAGCTAAAATAGAGTGTCTATCAATCAGCACTACCCTACAATCAATGCACTCCATTTCGAGGTTTTCTGCACCCAGTTCCCCATTTCATATAAAACGATCAAAATAACAACAGGATGAACATGTTTGTGTCAAAGATAAGTGAAATAAAACAGAATTTAAAAAAAATTTAAAGACCGTTTGCTTCCTGGTTAGAATAGGCTAATAAAAAAAGCGGTAAGAAAGGCCAGACCTCACTCTGTTGCGTTTAAAAAAATTCTGTTTTACTTTGTTTACATACTTATGTTCACCACGTTGTCCTTGGTATTATTTTACACGGACTTAAGAATGGCGTAGACATAACTTCGAAATACAGTACAGTAGGGCAGTGACACGACGTAGTATTATTGTGTATAACGCTATGGTGGAGCCAGTAACTGGGTTAGCTGCAAGGAGCACTGGAGGGAGAAAGGAAGATCGTCTTATTGAAGCCAATGCTATTAGACTGTATTTCTTAAGCCTATAACGCGCGATTTTTGTTGTTGGAGAAAACAACGTTCTTTTAAGCCTAAGAAATCCGCTCCCAAAGGAATGTCTTGATTAGAAGTGCCGTTGTTTTCCGTTACATTTTAATCTAGTGCACCTTGTAGCTATTACCTCCAAATGGTGTCTCGTAGCCAATATGACGTCACTTGACGCTGCTCTATAGTGTAGATTCATGTGCACTATTTTTGCTAATTTTTCTGAAAACATGCATTCTAGTTTCGCTTCTACTGAACCAGGTTTCATGAAGTTTGGTAAGATTCACTAAATATACCCAGCCGGGCCTGTTAAGCAGACTGTGGGGGGAAGACAGCATGGAAACCACGAGACAACTAGCGATTCTCAAAACAACAATTTTATTTCGATGTAGTTTTACACGTCAAATTTCTCTTGGCGCTAAATAAATTTAAGTTGTGCACCTGTTTAATCTGTCACACTACCTAACACAAAGTTTTCCTATCAAATGTTTGATTTTAGTTACTGTTCTTTCTTGTGCAAAACTTAGTCGTGCCTGCTTCTATGCCTTCACACTCCTGCTGATGGGAAAAACATCAGCAAGGTAAACATAAATGTAATTACGTACATAGTGGTCATCGTGGCTGAGTGGTAAGAGAGCTCAACCTGGTTGCTGGAGGTTTGCGGATCTGGTCGAACTCCTGGAAAGGGGACCTTGGCAAAGTCGCTGCCAGGATTGCTGGCCAGGGTAGCGTGAGAGGCTACCATGCTCCCTTTAGTGGCTATGGGATGTATTCTGATTAATTCTGGACAATCTTTTGGCTCCGACGATGATCGGAGGTTTCCCGGATTAAATCCCCGGGCTGGCACCTCCCTTTACCAGATTTCTTCTTCTCTAAAAAAAATCTGGTAATGTTCAAAATTGAGCCGGTTTAGCCAAACAAGCATTAATTGCTTCGGCTGACACAGGGCTAGTCAAAATTTAAAAAAAAAAAAAAAATGATTGGTCAACTAACAATATTTATTCGAAATTCCATTTTTTAATGGTCGAATCCCCTGCCCCACCTCGTTACCGTTGAGGTTGAGAGATAAATCTGGCAAATTATGTCTAGGTTGAAAAAATAGTCCTGATTTGTCTGAAATTATCAGATGAATTTTATTTTGCTCCTTACCCCATCTCAGTAATGTGTGGTGCAGTAGCAACCTGGACCACTACCCTGTGACTGAGGTGCACCACTAGCTGTCGATGCACAATAAAGCCTCAATTACCATTTTGGAAGCTCATGTCTTTACTTGGTAAAACAGCAGCTTGTGTTACGTTAAAAATTTAGTGGCTCCCCGCCCAAAACGTTCTCTGTAACCCCCCCCCCCTCCCCTTATTGCGTCATTTCTGTACGCGCCCTCGTATTTTTTTTGATACGACGTAATCTTTTTTTTTTTATGGTAAGTTTAATTGTAATTCTGCGGTTGTAATTGAATTTTTAGTTGAATGGGAACAGGTTTTTTTTAAGTAAATGTAATTGTACTTACTTTGGGCCGTTGTAATTGCAATTTTTAATAATTCTTTTTTTTTTTTTAATTCGACGAGCTTTGTGTCAGCCGAAGCAATTAATGCTTGTATGGCTGAACCGGCTCAATTTTGAACATTACCAGATTTTTTTTAGAGATGAAGAAATCTGGTAAAGGGAGGTGCCAGCCCGAGGATTCGATCCGGGAAACCTTCGATCATCGTAGGGGCCAAAAATTGTCCAGAATAGGCCAGAATAGTTCCCATAGCCTTTTGACGGAGCATGGTAGCCTCTCACGCTACCCTGGCCGGCAGTCCTGGCGGTGATTTGCTAATATCCCCTTTCCAGTCGCAAACCTCACCTAACCTCCAGCAACCAGGCTGAGCTCTCTCACAACTCAGCCACGATGACCGAGTAGTTTAAAGAGTAGTCTACCCAAGCCTGGTAAGGATCGACAAATTACGAATGATCATCATCACCCCAGCCACAGTCAATACCTTTATTGTCTTGCAAGGTTGTACTTACCAATATATCTAATGCAAACATCGCAACAGCCGCAAAAACCTTTTTTTATGCCTATAAAACCTCCCCGGCATGGATTGGGATCCTTGCAAATTACTGCGGCGCACGTGCTTTGCGGACATTGTTGCGCATCACTCCAAGCAAAGAAAAAGAGAATAAGAGGTGGAAAAAACATCATTCTGGAAAGAAAAAAGATGCGAGGCAATTTGTTGCTTTAATATAGTACAGGAGTGTGTGGATAAGAAGGAAGAGGTGGACGGGGAATTCATTAACCATTCACTTCCCAGAATCTTTCCCAAATGTCCGCTTTCTCAATGAACATAGTTAAAATGTACATGATAATGGCTTCTACCAAGTTTCTGGCTCCTGGCACGTTCACCTAGTTTGGCTGACATCCGACAAGATGGTATATAAACTGGAGTGACTGTGGTTGGGAGGGAAAAGATGGTGTATAACACTGTGTCTTTGATATTACGTACTGAATGGCGAACACTTAGCAGGCTCGTTCACCATTTCGGAATTTTGCCTACATTGTTTTGTCGTTTTGTTTGTCACCGATTTACTCTATTTCTGTTTGACGTCATTTATCGAAACCTTTATCAATGACAACAACCCCAACTCGGGCAAACCCAGGATTTTTCGTATCCTAGGCAGGGCTGTCTGAGCACTGTGCTGCCGGGCTGTATACAGCAGAGAGAGAATTTTTTCTTTTTCCTAAAAAGCTTTCTCAAAAAGTTTCTCAAAAAGCATCTTGTATTTTCACAAGGCTAGTTTTTAATGCATGTTTTGTTAGTCCTTTACTTTGCGAATGATTACTTAACAGTGTTTTGTATTTACTTCCAAAAACTTAAGAACCTTTTTACAAGTTTGGTATTTACTTACACAAACGTTTTTCTGTGATTATATTAGCAATTATACGATGACACTGTGCTCTTCTATCCCTACAAAACAAACAAAACACAATTAAAAAAGGAATAATTATTTTCTAATAGATTATGTATTTTGGTATATTCAATCTTCAAATCTAGATTTAAAAAAAACATAATTATAGCACCAAGTTTCGGCCCCCCCCCCCCTTTTTGATTTGTAACTCTGATAACTGATTCCTCAAATTTGAAGGAGGTCTTAGGTGTTGTATTGTTCAAGCAAGATCCCCAACAGAACTTCTAAATCGACTACGAAGTACCTTAGTTTACATCGTATCATCGTTTAAGGACAGTGTTACGTCATTTTCTATCACGCGAATCGAACACGTATATGCAAGATGGTAACGGCTACTGAATCAGCGAACCATCCAGATCCAGTTTGACGAAAATTAAAGTAAAACTTAAAAAAATTAAAGTCATCCTCAACATGTCTCCTAAATATTACGTAAAATCTATTTAGCCTTAATATGTGTATTGTATAGGTAATTTCAAAGAAGCTTCTTCACAAAGTTCGTCTGTGTTTCGTCATAGCAAGTTGGTTCACAATCGGAACTGATCTCCAAATAAATACAGAACCATTACCGTTTACCCTTGCCGCTAACGGTGCTCATCACGATTTAGCATGGCAATATTTCACGAATTCCGTCATCATGTTATCAGAAAAGAGAGAACAGAACGAAAAGAATGAAAACAGAGAAAAAAGAACAAAGCAAAAAAGAGCGAAACCGATAATTGCGTAAAAAAATTTGCGTAAAATAAGAGTTTAAAACAACTTGAGCCATACTTACGTTTACAATAAAGCTACAATTCACTGTAATGCAGACTATGTTAAGATCCAACATGGCGACTCAGAGTTAGTGTATCCCACTGAATCATGGACTTTTAAGTGATTTTTGTACTTTCATTTTAGCCACAAAAGATAATGATTTTGTCGAAATTTAAAATCGTGTGTTCCAGTTGCAGCGCTTGTAGTTTTTTTCGTCACTGACAGAGCGAATTTTATGCATTTACCTCTTCAACTTCAAATTAATTGAAGCCCAAGAGCTAAATTGTTTTTTTATGCAACTCCGAAGGTTTTCTCTCCCAAGACCCCCTCGCTAATTATCGATTTTGAAATTCTATTCATTTTTGCTCTTCTTCCCTTCCTCAAACAAAATTCTTGCTTGCGTCACTGTCCCCACCAGTGGCGGAACAAGAACGCATAAGTCCAGTGTGCAATCTAAGGAGTCTTTTGTTAGTTTGCTCACGACTTGTGGCGTTTTTATGGTTGTTACTTTTTTGCGGCTTTTTCGTTTAAATCCGTGCCTGCAATAGGGCAGTGACACGACGTAGTATTATCGTGTATAACTCTATGGTGGAGCCAGTAACTGGGTTAGCTGCAAGGAGCACTGGAGGGAGACAAGAAGATCGTCTTATTGAAGCCAATGCTATTAGACTGGATTTCTTAAGCCTATAACGCGCGATTTTTGTTGTTGGAGAAAACAACGTTCTTTTAAGCCGAAGAAACCCGCTCTCAAAACACTATCTTGACTAGAAGTGCCGTTTTTTTCCGTTACATTTTAATCTAGTGCACCTTGTAGCTATTACCTCCAAATGGTGTCTCATAGCCAATATGACGTCACTTGACGCTGCTCTATAGGGCATTGACACGACGTAGTATTATTGTGTATAACTCTATGGTGGAGCCAGTAACTGGGTTAGCTGCAAGGAGCACTGGAGGGAGAAAAGAAGATCGTCTTATTGAAGCCAATGCTATTAGACTGGATTTCTTTAGCCTATAACGCGCGATTTTTGTTGTTGGAGAAAACAACGTTCATTTAAGCCGAAGAAATCCGCTCTCAAAACACTATCTTGACTAGAAGTGCCGTTTTTTTCCGTTACATTTTAATCTAGTGCACCTTGTAGCTATTACCTCCAAATGGTGTCTCATAGCCAATATGACGTCGCTTGACGCTGCTCTATAACGTCGGCTAGCACCATGAGTCTACGGCCCTGCCAGCAGGCCCCTCGCAGGACCCCTTGTAAACCAGGACACGGGTGCAACTGAAGACGGTGATGGTCCGCCCCCGGACCACACATTCGTCACAAACGAAATCGACGTCCGTTGGAACACACGTTCGTCAATGGTGGTTACGGAAAATTTAAAACTGAACGAAAAGTTTGTTCTCCTTTTTACTTCTCTGGTTTAATTTTAAGGCTTGCTCGGCGAAGCTGAAATTCATATGTACGGACATCTACTTCTAATCTTTAGTGCAATCTTTGACTACTGCCTGGTACTTTTCCGTCTTTCTAATGCTTCGTTTGGATGCCGAATAGGCCTATATAAAATAAATTTTAAAATTTGCTAACCTGACAGTTTGCTGCAAAAGCGTTACAGAGCTGCTGAATAAATCTACTCCACTTGGTTATTATACCAGAAGAGCTTTCCATAGAGTCTATGTTTACCTCATAATTCAATCACTTTGACAATATATGGGGGAAAAGTTGCAAACATTCAGTAACAACAGCTGCGCCTCATCACGGTACTGAATATATGAACAACGATAAGGTGAGAAACGTCATAACCACCCCAGAGGGAGTTGAGTTGTGATTTGTGGAATATTCGATCTCCCATCACAATTAGACTGGCCGTAACGTCATTTATCGTTATCAGGAGCCGTTCAGCAGCCTGGTTCAACAGCCTGATGCCTTGCTGTTAATTTGCAATTTTGTGTGTGTGTTTTGCGTGTTATGCTCGGGTATCAAGGATCACACATCAAGTAACTGACTCAGTGAAAAAATAAATAAATGTATTTAGTCATTTTTTTTACAAGTTTTAGTGTGGTTGCAGACGGGACCACAAGACGCGTGGCATTCGCTGCAAAAACGACACCACTATCACGTCGGAATCGACGACACCTTTCAGACAACAAACGCGCAATTTGACCTTTTCACCGCGCTTCCCGACGATTCCGACCTCATTCTAGCGCAGACGTCGCAAACAAAGCCAGCTGAGGTACTTAGCTTAACGAGCAAACTGAGCACTCAATGGGTTGTGCGGCACTGAAGTCGCAACGTGACGCCGTAAGTGCCAAATATGGGGTGCTTGCAGGCGATACGGGGGCGTTCTACCAACAGATGCAGAAGCACACAACTGTGTGTGAAAGCCTCAGTACAAAAAGCAGAAAGTTAAAAAGCACTATAGTTATTTAAAAAAAACACAGAGTAGCCATCAAGTTCTGGTGAAACAACGAAATCACGACGTTTCGGTTCCAAGGTCGGAACCGTTTTCAGGTGAAGGGTTTAAAACATGTCAAACAACTTAAAAATAAAAATAAAAATGAATAAAATAACAGCAGAGCAAGGCCATGGAAATAAAACTCATAAGTCATAAGAATGCAAGGTTCCATGTTAAAAACTAAAACCAAGATAAAATAAAAGTCAGCACAATTCGAAAGAATGTGCCAACAGTCACCCCTAACTCACCCAAGTCTGCTGGTCGAATGAGAAAGAATTCGATCGGCTATGCTTTAAATAGTGGGTCCCTGGATTTTGATTGGTGGAAATGTGTTGATGCCAGCGTCATTGCATAACTTAATGTAGTCTTGTAGGTGATTGGCTGTAGGTATTAAGTAATTATGAACAGGTAGTTTGGTTAAATGAATACAAAGTGTTTCCAAGTTTTCGCGGGTTTTCGTGTGAGGAACTTGAAATAAAATTTTTGTTTGCGAAATTTTATTTCAAATTCCTCACACCAAAACACGCGAAAACTTGCAAACTCTTTGTATTCATTTAACCAAACCTCCTGTTCATAATCACTTATACCTACAGCCAATCACCCACAAGACTACATTAAGTTATGCAATGACGCTGGCATCAACACATTTCCACCAATCAAATTCCAGAGACCCACTATTTAAAGCATAGCCGACCGAATTCTCTCTCATTCGACCAGCAGACTTGGGTGAGTTACATGTGACTGTTGGCACATTCTTTCGAATTGTGCTGACTTTTATTTTATTTGGTTTTAGTTTTTAGCATGAAACCCTGCATCCTTACGACTGGTAAGTTTTATTTCCATGGCCCTGCTCTGCTGTTATTTTATTAATTTTTAATTTTATTTTTAAGTTGTTTGACATGTTTTAAACCCTTCACCTGAAAACGGTTCCGTCCTTGGAACCGAAACGTCGTGATTTCGTAGCACTTGATGGCTACTCTGAATGTGTTTTTAAAGCCTCAGTACAATCCCATGGTTTTTACCTGACCTTCCACCGATTGCAATGCCACAAACGCGCCACAAAAGCCAAAGTTTGGGTCTGAGATTGTGGCGCGTTTTGTGGTCGTCTGCAACCTTTAACTTTGCCAGTAGGCCTTAGTTGATACAGCAATAACGGATTTCAACGTGATGGTGGCGTGGGTACATCCAAACGGAGACAGTAATTCTTCGTACCAGCCCTCATACATGATCTACTATGGTTACATATAGTGCATGTATCGATAATATTGGTACGGTTTCGCGTTGTCGATTAATATTAACAATGAATCTTTAATTTAACACAGCTTTTTTAATGCCATACTTCACTGGAGACATTTTTTGAGTATGGAGAACATTTTTATTTCTCCATTTGAAAACAGTAGATTGAGTTAGGAATTCCATCACATTAAATAACCATCGTAACGGGACGAGGCATGATCGACTGACTGGAAAATCCCATATTTGGAAGAAAGTATGGTAATACAATATAACGGAAAACCGTCTAATACCGTACAAAATTCGTCTAATGAAAAATCGTCTAAAGTCCCTGGTTTGCTCACGCTGCCGCACTCATTGCGCCCATGCACATACAACATTTGAAACCGCAGCTATATTATTCCCCAGTTCGACGATTCTCCTTTATATTATTAACCAGTATACGATATTCCGTTTAGTGAATATTGCAACCCCACCAAGCCCGGTACAAGGAAGAACGCCAGAAAGGATGGTGATTTCAGGGTTTATTCCAGGGCCACGCGGTCTGTACTTAGGAGATGTTGTCCAATGGTTCAAGGATGGTCTAAGTCGGGCTTCTAGCAGGATAGCACACTTCAAGGAGAACCGCGGCTGGTCAGGGGACCAGGCGCCAGGGTTAGGCTGAAGGGGGCTGCAAGGCCTTAAGTACATAGAGCTGCAGACAGTACCCGCCACCGGTGGTGCAAGGTACTTCCTGTAACATATCCTGATGTCCCATGAGCCATCTCTGCTAGCAGCTACCTCTAGTGGCAGGCAAGGCCAGAGCCATCCGGACCACTGATCTCCAGGGATTAGACCATACAACAGAGTACATAGCATAACTTGAATACATTAATAAAGATACAGAGTATACAGAATACATAGTTTGGAGCCATAGCATCAAGGTAAAGAGGCCCTCTAAGGCCCTAGCTTAAGGAATAGGAGGAAGCTGTGGAAACCGTCGTTGCAATATACCAGATTTTTTATTTAGGTAGCTATGAGACAATTATCCAATTAGACGGTTTTCCAGTTAGACTTTCGCCTGACGCCTCCATATTCAAAGTGGTGGCACTTCTCTAAAGAATGTGGTCGCACTGGGGCATCGGACACAAATCTAACTGAAAATCGTCAAATAGGAAAAATTATGATCTAATATCTACCTAAAGGCCTCTAGCCACATGAGTGTTTACGTTTATGCTTATGTTTATGTTTACGTACTGTGCGTAGGCAGACATTCCCACTTCAGCGTTGATCCTTGCGTCGTCCGGACAACGTCAGCCAATAGCGTAGCACATGGTCCAGCAACAAACGAGCCCAAACAATAACTAAAATCGAGCATTTTCATTATTGTAATAAAAAAAGGCTATTGTGCATTTAAACAAAGAGCTGGCAAGCAACTGTCTACAAAGAAAGAAACAATCGAGGAATGAGAGACAAATTAGCGGCCAAACCGGGTAAACAAATGCATATCCAGCGATCGAGCAAGGCCGTTGGCAAGCGATCGGCCGACAAAAACCAGCTAAAATTTCTAAAACTTAAAGTTTAACTCTTGTCCACGTAGTTTTAAACCCATGTTATCGCCTAATGTTATAATTTTGCATCACGTCAACGTATTTGTGACTCGATAATGTGTCCTAAATTTAAGAACACACTCATTATTTCCTGTGATTAGCACACATCGCCGAGCGAAGACCAGGCGCCATGATGGTACAGCGTCACGTGCATCCCTCTTTGTGATTGGCCAACACAGGGCTGAGCGCACGGCTCATTAATAATTTGCTCTCTGCGAAAACTGAACGTTTACGTACCAGCGTCTCAGCGTCGCGTCGCGCGAAGCCTGGAGGGCATGGTTTCGGTTATACCCTTAAAGAAGAATAAAGCTTTCCTTAACACCCAAAGCCCACGACACAACGACCCTACGTAAGCGTAGACATAAGCGTAAGCGCGAGTATGGGAATCCGCTTTAAATAAACAATCTGGAAAATCATGGATACGGAATATCGTATGCATAAACGTGTAACGGATAAACGTCCAACTGGACAGTAATATAGCTGATAGTCTAGCTGGACAATAATATAACAATGGTTTCTGATTTTATATTTAAAGCCGCTGCGAGCGCGGCAACGCAAGCGAAACATGAGCGTTAGACGATTTTCCATTATACGAATTTCGTGTTAAACGATTATCCGTTGTATACATTCGTCCAGTTATGCGATTTTCCAGTTAGAGGATTACCCCTCCCACCGTGAAACTTCTCAAGAAGTGCGCGCCTGGAACGATGAGAAAGGATTCGAGTCGCAAACTGGGTCGAGCGTTAATCCAGGAATTTTATCATCCCGTACTGCAGTAGGACAAATAGAGAAAAGGGAGAACAAGCCAAAGAGTGAAAATGAAACCCTATCAATAGGGTAAAACGGTTAGCCACCTTGTCGCACTTCGCTTTCGTCGAAATAGCATAACCAGGATGCGAATGGGCAACCCAATCAGTGTCCAGATCGCTGACCACGCCTTCGTTGAGCCTTCTCTTTAAAGTGTGCGCGGCATATCTTGAGTTCGCCGCAGAACGAACACAGATAATCGATTGTACGTTTCTGGCAGAAGTGCCTTCTTGATATCCAAGGTGGTTACAAAAACAATGGCGGCCGTCAATTAAAGCCGCCCCCTCCAGGAAGACGTAGCCGCTCATAAAATACTTCCAGGACTCAAGATATGCTGCGCACACAATAAGTGTGACATGGACCATTGCACTGTGACTGTGGTTTGTGCTAATGACCTAGCCAGCAACGCGCTATTAAACATTGATCTCGCTAACCACCCTTGTATTTAGTAGCATTCAATTTCTATTGCCCATGGCCACAAGCATTCTTGGTCGAATGGAGCTCGAGTCACTGCTGGGACCTTATGGTGATTTCACACGGCGTGTTTACGTGCCATGCAATGCCTGGCCAAACAGACGGATTTCATGCGGAGTAATATTTGCGCACCATCTCGTAACATATCACATGGAAATGCGCAATGCCGGCTGCCTCGCAATTACCTGGCAGCAATGACAAAATGTAACTTCCTGGATTAACTTGCAGTTCACAACCATGTTGTCGCAGAAAAACAAACATTAAAGAATATCTCCCCTTAATGCGCAAATTAGGCATTTTTGGTTGCAACAGGAAATAGCTCGACGAACCCTCTTCATACCACTCAGGGTTTCTGTATAAATAGCTGCTGACCGACTCTGCTTTCACTCCAGCTCTGCAATCGCTGAAGGTTATGTATCTTGTGTCTTCTTTCTTTGTGAGTTGAATTTGTCCACTATAGGAAACCTACGCAAACTACAGTACCTACGTAATGGTTTAATTGTTTTGTTAATTTTCAGATCCGCTGTACAAACATAACGTTGTTAAAAGCGTAATTGAGCTAATTTGATGTATATCGCTGACAAAACCACCCTAGAAGCAAAACTTGAGTGCATCTAGCAAAAATACCTCTACAATGGATAGCCACACCGACTCCTCATAAAACTGATTAGCCCTGTAAATAAAGACTGTAAAAAGACGGCTGTAAAACCAGATTTTTATTTTTCTGTGCCATATTTCAAAGGCGTTACAGAACCCATTCGTAAAATTCCGCTTGTACGAAATCAGGCTAATTTCTAGCAATCACCCACATTTAAGTCAGCTAACCAGAGTAACCATTCCAAGTAAAGTGTTGAACACAACTTAAAAAGGAACTCCACTAAATACACGATTTGTATTGCTAACAGCAGTCCAAACTGGTGCTAGTTGACTCGGCTATGAATCCTCCATCTGTTAGACTTCTTTGGCCGCTTCCTCTGTCATGTAAGCACCTCCTTTACGGTTGGTGATTTCTTCTAGCTCTGGAATTGGAATCATACGGGGTTAGGTTAGCAACATGCATCTCCACTCACGTGAGACAATCACGCCAAAAACTTCGAGAAAGAATCACGGCATATAAATCTAGCATTTAAATTAAAATATCACTAACTCACTCATACAGTATTCTACAAATACAGGGCACACTCCCGAAAAATGTAATAATGGCCATAAACTGAACTTGGATAAAGATCATCTACTTTCTGAAAACCAAAAACGATGTAAGCTTTGAAGACTCGTGATTCTATCACATAAGACTGTAGTTCACAACTGTGTTGTCGCATAAAATAAAAACATTAAAGAATATTCTGGAAGCGGATTATGGGTCGACACCAATAAAATAGGCATTCAGAACACTCAAAACAAGAACGCTATATTTCAACCCACACATCTGCTACCCTCCGAGGAATTCTTCAAGGTGAAATTAACCGCAGCTTCGCACGCTGCACAAGTGACCGAGATGTGCTGGAACAAGAACTTACAATGTACGATAAATACCTTCTTAACGACTTCCCCCCAACACTCATCCAAAAAGTGCTCCATAAGGAGAGGCAAAAACTCCAAAGACCTACACCGGCCCTCCATAAACTGACCCCCCAACCCGAAGTCATCAGCTGGTCAAAAATTCCTTATGTGCCAAAACTTCTCTCCACTTTTAGTGCTACTCTTGCAAGACAGGGGGTCAGGGTGGTTCAAGCACCGCTCCCAAACATCCACAACTTGACCAAGAGTTCTTCAAAACCTTCCACGACATCTTCTTGCAACGTTCTGCCTGAATCCCTCCAAAAACTTAGAAACTCCGTCTGTGCTATAAAATGTGAGGGTGGGGGAAGAGGGGAATCATGTGGGGCCCTCTCAAAAAAGAAGCAAGAAAACGCCATTGGGAAGCACAATATCAACACAAAACACAAACCGTACTGGGGAGCAACAACTATCGTGTTTGTCGAATCACATGTGGGCATAAGAAAGCAACTGGAGGGACTAGCTTTTAAACAACAAGGGACGATTACTAAATCTAAACCAGAAATTTCCTAACTTAAAAAGGTGGAAGGAAATACTCCATGCCCTGCCACACAACCAAATCTAACTGTGTTTTTAAAAAAGAAAAATTTTTATTTTTATGAAATATTTTTAATTATTGATCCTCTCCCACACTGAGCATTTCCGGCAAAATGGCTGGGGTGGGTATGTAGGCATTTGGCCTCTCTAAAGTTTTAACCCCTTTTACTTATGTTTTACTGTTTTTAATCTGGTAAGTGTTTTGAGTTTTTTTAAACCACATTATTCTTTATATTGTAATTGCTTTTAAATCACTGATCTTCGTTGGTTACCTGGGGGTTGTGAGAAAGTTGCACTTATGTTTTTTGTTTGTTACAGCTTTGTTGTTTTTATGCCTGATGACGGCCCCCATGTGTGGGTTGAAATATAGCGTTCTTGTTATTTGAGTGTTCAGAATGCCTATTTTATTGGTGTCGACCCATAATCCGCTTCCAGAATTCAATTTTCCAAGCATTCAACCGACTACCCCTCTTATTAAAGAATATGTCCCTTTAATGCCAAATCAGGTATTTCTGGTCGCAACAGAAGTAACTCAACAAGCCCTCCCCATACCACCCAGGGTTTCTGTATAAATAACTGCTGACCGACTCTGCTCTCCTTCCAGCTCTGCATTAGGTTTTACGGGTTCCCTACAGCTAGCCAATTTTGTACAGGCCTAGGTTGAGTCTTTTTTGATTTTATTTCATTTACTTAGCTCCGATATTATTTAAAGGTAATGGGTTAACATTTTGTTTGTTGCATTGACATTCTTGCTTTTCGTACTATATTGGTTTAACGAAGCTTTTTGTGAATCTCAGCCCTTTTAAATGGGGTGAAATTATCCCAGAAACGTTGTGTTGTAGACATATTATTGTGCACTTTTCTATACTGTTATAATCGATACTGTAATTGTGCTTTTAAATTTAAATTCATTTATAGAAGCAGCCCTTTCTTAAATAAATTTCCCTGTAAGTCTGGTACATATATCACGTATAAAAGAACTAGGCATTTTTTGAACCACTTTAAATAATACTGACCTGTGAATGCGGTATTAAATAACTATTCGTACATGCTGAAAGTACTGGTAAACAGTTCAACCGCCATGGACAAAGCAACCTGTTGAAATTGTTGACCAAACCCAGGATCGCTCCACTGTCCACCACAAATAGATCTTTAAGTCCAGTCTCTCTCTTTTAGTGAAAAAGGGGTTTAAGAAAACAGGCAGATACGTCAAAAAGGCAAATTTAGGTAGGAGATGGTGGTTGAGGATGGAAGAGTTTGACTAGGTGGTCATGGCCTCGGATGTAGGGAGGACGTGGTTAGTAACAGTATTGCCTTGTCGGAAGATTTCGTAGGCTTCAAGGTTCATCTGGTCCTGTAGAACCTTGAAGCCTATACTCCTAGGTGTAAGCAAAAAAAAACTGC
Source organism: Lithobius niger (assembly GCA_023313725.1). NCBI lineage: Eukaryota > Metazoa > Arthropoda > Chilopoda > Lithobiomorpha > Lithobiidae > Lithobius > Lithobius niger. Next base: position 64,519 of record JAHWFP010002671.1, on the reverse strand, counting down.
ACTTTGTGAGGATAACACTATCTCCCGTGTACTTCATTTTCTCACACATGATAAACTTTTAGGAAGGGGTGCCCCCTGAAACCTGTCCAAAAACCAAAAAGGCGGCTTCTGGGTTTTAAGTTGCACCGAATTAAAAAAAAAAATGCGCTAAATAATTGACAAGACTCCACACAATGAGATATCCAAAATGGCAACCAAAATGGGGCAAAATTCAAGTGTTTTTCATAATTTTAAAATATACTGATCTAGGCAGATTTGAATCATTCCTCAAAAATTTGAGTTCGTTTGCAATGACTAGTAACTAGCAAACAGCAGGTCTATCCGTAGTTTAGTGTAGTTTGTTCATAGTTAGGGACTAAGTTGTGGCTGTTTTTCTGCTGTAGCTCTGCATGTTTCTTCCAATTCACAGTAGTCTAAGTTATATCTTTAAACTGCTGCAGTAGCCGTTCTAATGAAGATAAATGGTTGTAATTAGGCTTAGATGAAAGATGGAGAGGTATATTTTTGAATTAGGGTAATTAGAACGGATCATCGTAATTAGGGGATAAGCTATAACTGTTTACTTACGATGCAGCCCCATGATGTCTTCTTCAGTTCACCTTATGTTATATTTTAAAGTGACGCGGTGAAAGTGCTAATTATGATAATAGATGTAATGGATGTAATGGATGTTCTAATGGATGTAATTACGATTATATGAAAGATGACGAAATGTATATTCCAACATAAGTAATAAAAATTGTGTTTATAGGAGACTAGCTATAAGTGTTTATCTGTGCTGTAGCTCAAGGCTACGGCAATTCTCTCTAAGTTACATCTTTCACGTGATGCGGGGGCAGTTATAATTATGATTAATGGATGTATTTTAATTATGCTTGTTGGAAAAGATAAATCTCCTACTTTCATCTAAGCCAAATTACATCCATTTATCTTAATTAGAACTGCTACTGCAGCAGATTAAAGATGTAACTTGTGATAAACAAACGAAAAAACACAGTGCTACACCGTAGATAAACTGCCATAGCTTAGCCCTTAATTACAATAAATCGTTTGAATTACCCTTGTTGGAAAACATACATCTCCTCTTTCGTCTAAGGCTAATTATATTCATTCAGCTTAACGAGGACGGCTACTGCAGAACTTTTAAGACGTAAATTATGGTAATAGACTAAAAATGCACATGCACATCACTACAATGTTGATAAACTGCAGTAGCGTAGCTCCCAATTACAATAAATCGTTTTAATCATCCATGTTGAAAAATATCTACTCCACTTGGTATCTATGCCTACATACATTCATTTATTTAATTAGAACTGCAACCGCATCACTTTAAAGATGTAACGTACGAAGAATTGAATAAAAATGCAGTGCTATAGTATAGAGAAACAACCTCAGCTTAACCCCTAATTACTAATACATACACAACGGATTTGAGCTGGTGTTTTTGCTAGTTACTAGTCATTGTAAACGAACTCATTTTTTGAGGAAAAATTCAAATCTGCCCAACTCTATAAGTATATTTTAAAATTACGAAAAACACTTGAATTTTGCCGCCATTTTGGCCGCCATTTTGGCCGCCATCTTGAATATCTTGTCGTGTGGTGTCCTGGCAACTTTTTAGAGCATTAATTTGAATTCGCCAGAACTTAAAACCGAGCAATTGACACCAAACTTACATACGTTAGTACGATTTTGAATTTTTATATTGTATAGTGGCCATTTTAAAAACAAGAATGGCCGCCGTGTTGTTTTTTGGACGGGTTTCAGGGGGCATCCCTTCCTAAAAAGTTTCTGATGGGTGTGGATATGAAGTACACGGGAGCTTATGTTGTTCTCACAAAGTATAGCATTCTTGAAAAATGTGCGGCTTACACTCAGGACTACTACGAAATCTTCCGACGTGGCAATACTGTTACTAACCACGTCCCAACATCCGATTCCATGACCAACTGGGCCAAACTCTTCCATCCTCAACCCCCCTCTCCTACCTAAATTCTTCCTTTTTCACATATCTGACTGATTTCTTTTTTTTCCTGTACCACTTCCTCTCGCTTTATTTCACCTCCTCCTTTTTATTTTTATTTTATTTTATTTTATTTTATTTATTTGTCCACACCTTCTTCCCCCCCCCCTTTTCGTTGGTTTGCTCCAGTTGCACCATTTCCTTTGGTTTTGTGTATTTCACTATTCGATTGCTCCCACTGTCTACCCTCGCACATGGTTTGCCACTCTAGCCACTCTGGCCACTCTTCAAGGAACGGTCAAAGTAAGGACGCCCTGCATGACACTACGACTTGAAAATGTTTTGTACTCCACTCTTGTAGCTGTGAACCTTATGTCAACGCACTCGTTTGGAAGCCTCGTTTAGAAGGGATGTAGCATTTTAAGCTATTCAAGGACAAGAGGCTCTTAGGTGATGGACCCCTTATTGATCCTGATATCTACAAATTAGATGGCGAAATAATCCTTCCAGATACTCCACCCACCCCACCCTTGACTGGACTCTTGACAACTCGAGGCGCTGTTGTACACCATGCCACCTCTTCTCCTTTACCTCCACCGAGACCAATACCGTATCTGCCACAATTGCTCACCTAGTTTAGAAAATCTCACCAATGATCTACCACTAATGCAGAATTAGCATCAACGCTTGGGCCGTCCTTCACCAGCTTTCTTCGATCGAATGGCCAAATATTCTCTTTACAGGTATCAACTTTGGTCCACCTATGCCAAACCTTCCTTGTATAGTCTGTGTCCAATGCTAGAGTAAGTGTCTCCCTTGCACCATTTCCTTTGATTTTTTGTATTTCACTATTCGATTGCTCCCACTGTCGTCTACCCTTGCACATGGTCGCACATGGTCGCGAAGTCGGCTCATATTCATAGCACACACATTCTACAGGTTCTTTTCAAAGACCTCACACGACCGATCCATGAACCTACTTATAACAATGCTAGGTTCCTGTTTATGCTGATCGATGACTATACATGACTATACAACCCGTTACACGACCCGTAGCATTGGCTTTAGACTTTTAGATATTGAACACCGCACTTTCATCATATATCGAGATTTTTGCTTCGAAAAACGTGTCGCAATGGGTTATGTACTAGAATATCCTCACCAACCTCCACCCAAAAACTATATCGGATACGGATATTGATCATGACTCTCCAATTCGCTGTAGATAATGACCACCTATAGTTCACGATGCCCCTTCACTGCCTGTGCAACCTTTAACCTCACCACCTCTAGGACCACTCCCAAGAACCCCACCGTGGCTGTGGTCGAACCGCAGCACCACCAAGAACGTCATTGCCAAGCATCGCACCGCGCTAAGCAACATCGTAACGTCAAAGTCCTCACCGACTATTGTTAGACCCACTAACACTTTCACTCGACTATGATGATGACGATGATACAAACGATGATGATTAAAATGAACCATATGCCATTCTACGACAAATATTAACCCAGACTACTCATGCACTAACCAAAAATGTTTGTGAGGCCATGACATCCATCGACGTCGTCGGTTGCCCCAAGCAATGCAAGACGAATTAGACTCAATTGCGTCACACCAAGTACGGATCCTTGTTCATCGACCACCGGGAGCAAAATTCATCAATTCCAAATGGATCTTTACAAGAAAAATTAGCCAAACGGATCACTACGAACGCTTAAAGCAAGATTAGTAGCTGCTGCCTGGAATGAACAACAGAAAATTGTCTATTTAACATCATACTCGCCCACTGTGTGCCGTTCATCATTGCGACTCGTTCTTGCCCTGCCTGACTATAAAATTTCAACGTGTACCGTTGTATTTGGACACAGTTACAGCCTACTTATTTGGAGACGTCACGCGTGTGGTTTACTTACGTCTACCACCCACTTTCACCAAACGCGGAAGACGGCCGAGGACTTGTTTGCCTACTGAATGAATCTATCTACGGACTTACCGAAACAGGCCAAAATTGGAACCAATGTATCAGCGATATTCTCTACCGTTTAGGCCTCGTTAAATCACAATAATTATGACCCATGTGTATTTGGGCAACAAAGTGGCGATAGCTTTCTCGTGTTATGTCTATTCTAGAGGATAAGTTAATTAAGGTAAAATCTTGATCAATTTACGAAAACTTCCTATTTAACCTACGCAGACACCTCGAAATCGTAGAAGCTCAAGGCCATAAATATATTTCATATGATATCGAACATACACCTGACTATATAACGTTGTCAAATACTAAATATATGCAGTAGAAATTAAATTCTTTTGGTCTTACAGATGCCTACTGTAAAGCCAGAAGAATTTAATTTCTACTGTAAAGCCAGTTTCGGCTACACTTAAGGTTTTAGATGAATGCCTGACCTCAGATATAGTAGATAAGACTACCTACGTGGAGATGTTGGGTACCTAGCCTAATGTTTTTAGCAATTCAGTCTACAGTTGATATACTGTTTAACGTGGCACAGCTTGCACGTGAATCCGGCAACCCAAAAGTGGTGCACTATACCACATTGAAAAAGATATGGCGATACCTCAAAGGATCTATATTCAGAAAAATCGTCTATTCCAAAAACAAACTAGGAACTTTGCGTGTATTTTGCAATGCTTCCTGAGATTCGGTATCAGGAAGTAAATGGGTCACGGGACTGCTTATTTAGGGTTATTTCTCTCTGTCTGGACCAGTAAGACTAAAGCTTTAGTATCACATTCCAGCTGTTATGGCGAGGTTATGGCGTTGGGAGGTGCCGTTAAGGAACTTATATCAATTCACAGGCACTTATCAAAATTATTCCTGTCTGAACAATTCTATCCTATACCTTTACATATTCAACATCTGGTATTGACCAGATTGTTAATGGTGGGAGCGTCCAATCACGACATTATTAACGTTTGTGAGGTGTATCGGACGGTTAAGTGTTTATTGTTTCTACCACATATTTTAATTTGTATCATCCCCAACTTATTACCCAGTTTTAGGATGCTTGTGTAAAAAGCTTATGTGCTTTTATAACAGCCACATCTTTGTTTATTGCGTCAAATATAAGCAGTCAACGTTTGCATTAATGTTCTGGCATGTCAGCCTGACAAATAAGGTTTGCATTTATATTATTTTTAAATTAAATTCTGCTTTTGCCCAAGTAAAAGTAATGAAAGGAGGGTGAGATGCAATACGCAATAGTTGGTTATATTGTTGTATTGTTGTGTACAAGTTTTCATTGTTATGGTTATTGATTGTTGTCGGATTTTGAGGGTTAATGTTGGGTTTACCACGATGGGTGTTGGTATTGTTGTTGTACCTTGTACGTTTTACCAGGACTTCATGAATAAAGGCAAGCAACTGAGATAACTCGTTATTATCTAGATTAGGGGCATCCCGCCAACACTTAATTTTTGTACTATCCGATGCTACTCTTCATCCTAACTCCATTGCGCGTTACAAAACCAGGGGTAATGTGTATAAAAGTCTCAAAAAATTGTCAAAAGATGCATAATGCAAGTCACAGAATTGATAAAACAGCGATGGGGGCAGGCATATTATGAGGGAAAAAGGGTAGCCAGAAAACCCGATTTGCACCTCACTAAACGTTTACAGAATTTTTCTTTTTTCTGATTAATGTTCCAAATTATGCCACTCCCTCGCATTGCCTAACCTAACCAAACCTAACCTGACCAAACCTACCACAAGCTAACCTAACGACCTAACTGCATCAGTATGAAATGCCAAACCCCAATCTTGCTGCCTAACCTAACCTAACTGACAATCGCCCAATCGCTCTGACTAGCTGTGTCTGTAAACTTATGGAACGGATGGTCGGTGAGAGGTTGGTCTGGGTGCTGGAATCACGGGGATTCTTATCTGCGTCCCAGTGCGGCTTTCGACGGTTTAGGTCAACCATCGATCTTCCGGTTGCCTTTGAATCGGATGTGGGGGAGGCTTTTCGCCTGCGTGAACATCTGGTTCAGATTTTCTTTGACTTGGAGAAGGCGTATGATACGACGTGGCGTTATGGGATTCTCCGTAATCTCTATAACTATGGCTTGAGGGGACAGATGCCACTGTTGCTTTCCACTTACCTCTCAGGCCGTTCTTTTCGCGTTCGTGTCGGGGCGACTCTTTCCCGCCCGTTTGTCTTGGAGAATGGTGTGCCTCAAGGAAGTGTTCTTAGTGTCATCTTGTTTGCTATATGGATCAACCCCATTGCTCAGCAAGCTGCTGTTCCCCAGTCGTTGTTTGTCGATGACTTTGGCCTGCGCTTTCGGGCAGCTCGCATGCAGACCTGCGAGCGGCAGCTGCAGCTGGTGATCAACAAAGTCCAGACCTGGGCGGTCAGTAATGGTTTCCGGTTTTCTCCGGACAAGACTGTGTGCGTCCAGTTTTGCCGCCAACGAACACTGCACCCAGATCCTTGCCTGTACCTGGGACAGGCACAAATTCCTGTTGTGCCACAGGCACGTTTCCTGGGTCTGGTGTTCGATTCCAGGTTATCTTGGCTTCCACACTTGCGTCAACTTAAAGACAAGGCTTTGCGGGCGCTTAACATCTTGCGGGTCCTGTCGGGCACTTCATGGGGTACCGATCACACTGGCATGTTGCGCCTCTACCAAGCCCTTGTCCGCAGCAAACTTGATTATGCGTGCATGGTGTATGGTTCAGCTAGTGACTCGACTCTCCAGATGTTGGACACTGTGCATCACAGTGGCCTGCGTGTGGTGACTGGGGCATTTCGAACTTCTCCAGTGGTCAGCCTCTATGCTGAGGCCTCGGAGCCACCTTTGTCCATTCGTCGGCTACAGCTTGCCATTCAGTTTGCTGTGCGTTTGCGTGCTGTGCAATCCAGTCCTGCTTGGTCCGTGGTTTTTGGGCCAGACTTGCGAGTCGGTAGACGCAGGGTGGGTAAGGGTGATTTCCACGATAGGCTCCAGCAGTCCTGTCAGGAGTTAGCCTTTGAAATACCCTGCGTCTTGAGGCTTGGGGTGATGCCAGTTGCCCCTTGGCTTGTCCCAAGTGGCTGTTTCATTTTCGCTCTGGCGTCCCTCTCGAAGGGTTCCACTCTACCCGCGTGGTACTTACAGGAGTTCCGGCGGCTGTGTTCTCAGTACGCCGGTTATCAGCGCCTGTTTACTGATGGGTCGAAGTCAGACGTTGGTGTGGCCTGTGCTTGTGTGTGTACCACACCTAGCCTTCTTGTGTGTGGCCTGCTTGTGTGTGTTGCACATTGCCTTCCATCAGGTTATTCTGTGTTTTCTGCAGAGGTTTTGGCTCTTGGTTTGGCGGTGGAATGGATCCTTGACCTTCAGGGCACGCATTTCATTATCTTTAGTGATTCCATGAGTGCCCTGAAGTCCTTGGCGAATTACAATCCTCGGAACCCCTTGACACAACGTCTTCAAGCTTTGCTTTCCCGCTTGCCTGGCCAGCAGAAAACCGTGCTTTTCTGCTGGATCCCGGGCCATGTTGGGATAGCAGGGAATGAGCAAGCTGATTCTGCTGCGAAAGGGGCCCTTTCTGGCTCTCTCGGTAGGGATCTCAGCCTTTTTCCCTCAGACGCCTTTCCAACTCTGCGTCTGAGGTTACACGCTTTTTGGCAAACCTTGTGGGACAGACATGATGGTAATAAATTACGGGCCATTAAAGGCACTGTCGAGGAGTGGCGCTCGGCGTGTCGCCGCAGTCGTCGTGAGGAGGTTGTGTTGGCCCGTTTGCGCATTGGTCACACCCAGACTACTCACTGTTTCGTTTTGCGGGGGTTGACCCTCCTGAATGTTATTGGTGTTGACAGCCACTTACGGTCCGGTACTTACTTGTTGATTGTCGCCATCTTGATGGTGTTCGCCGTCGTTTCTGTCTTCCGCATGACATTGCACGTCAGTTGGGCGATAAGTCTGTCCTCCTGTCCGGTATTTTTCAATTCTTGCAGGAGGTACAGATGTATGACAAGATTTTGATTCGGGGTTTGCATAACATCTCTGTAATGTGTGGTGCAGTGGCAACCCGGACCACTGCACTGTGACTGACGTTGGTGCTAATGACCCCGTTGTCGACGCGCCATTAAGCCTCGATCCCCCTCCCCCCCTAACTGACAATAACAACAAAGCCACACGAAACTGAAAATAACAAAATAACGAAAGAAAAATTTCCAGAAACGTTTGTTCTTCCGGCTACAATATTCCCGAATCAAAGACCTCGCAGTGTGGCTGCCACCACGGTAGCTTTAGCTTGTCTGTGACTATCATTTTATGTCCTTTGAATATTTTTTTGAGAAGTTTATACATGTTTTCACCGGGTTTTGTGATGCGAAATGGTGTTAGGATGAAAGAGAAGCGTCGTTTGGTACAAAAATTACGTGACTAGGTGTGGTGCCCTTAATCTAGACAATTACCGGTAACGGTACTTGTCAAGATTACTTCCGTGGTTTTCATGTTTCTTAGCGGCTACATAATATTAAAAAAAAAGACACTTAGTTTGTTATGGTGTAAATAATCAATGGTAAGGTAACCAAGGATTCAATTTTAAGTAGAAATATGGCAATTTTTAACCTAAAAAAAACGGAAGTGACATTATGAGTTTCCAAAAATGGCGTCATAGTAATCATGGCATTTCGTGCTTGAATGTTCCTACTACTAGTTACCTTCCACTGAAAATGCCACTTGAGTTCGTCTTTAGCGATAAAGAAAAAGAGCAATTGTTGAACACTGGACATGTGCATATTAAACTACTTATCCAAATTCAACTACAGGTAGGGAAGCGGAGGGACGGGCAGGTGTATATGAAGGGAACGGAGAAGGGAGGAAGAGGACGGGAGAAAACGGTTTGGGGAGATGGGAGGGAGAGGATTGCAGGAAAGGGAGAGTATTACATGAAAAAAAGCTGCCCTTCGCCGTGTGTGTTCAGGCAACACTGAGCGAAAACAGGGAAACAACCATGGACGACACAAAACCCCGGGCGAAGCCAGGTACGACTGCTAGTTAAGGGTAAGGCTAATGGAGAAAAGATTTTCAGGTAGTGATGATAAGGTGCCGTGCTCGGTTTCACATAATTGGTAATAATACAGTTACTCGTTTAGGGGGAAGACAATCATGCAGTGACGATGTAGCTAAAGTTGTTAAAACTGCAAAATTGCGTGCATATAGACTGAGCTCTCAGAATAATTACAGATGCATGCATTGAGTTATTACACGCTGCTGCTTTGGTAATGCCGAATAACTATTGGCTAGTTTGGGAGTTCCAGATATGCATTAAAAGAACTATTCGCAATGTAAGAAGTCGCGCAAGTGGAATGCTGCTCCGTCAGCTACGGCTACGTGATTTGCTGATTCTCCGGACTTATTAGTTCTTGCCACCCAACCATATGGCAATTTGTTAAGACTATTAAGAATGACATGTCCAATTCCAGTCCACAAACTACTCCAGTGGGTTTGTCATGGACTAATTTATGGAAGAAGACATCCTTCCTTCTCATCTAATTCCAGATATGCATTTTATGACATTAAAAATAACCGATCTGTCCATTTTTAATATTGTGCAGTTAGTCCTCATTTCTCAAAAAAGATTTGGAACAGACATGGAAAAAAGTACGTAATTTTCGTATGAAATGTTTCAGTCAGAAGAGTCAGTCATAAAAAAAAGGTACGAACGTAACGGTCACTGATTCGAGGAAATTGTCCCTACTCATCTGCAAATATTATTATCGGTTTTTTGTGTGCTTAATATATTCTGGTAAAGTTTAGGTAAAGGATGTAGGTAAAGAAATGGGTTATTTGCAGCAACTCACTTTAAGCCCTTTCACATTTTTGCGTTTCTGAATTACATTTGCCCCCGGAGTTGCATTCTGTCAAATCATTAGTGCAGTCTTGTCCTATGTCTAAATGAAAAGAAAAAAAAGTGAATGTGTAGATGAGTCAAGCTGTAAATTGAAAATAACCGTATTGAGAATTCATGCCAAGATATAAAAATTATAATCAGTTATTGACGGCAGCTGCGGAGGTGGGGGAAGAATGTTGGATGTATATGTAAATACTGTGTACGACCGTTAGATAAGTCAAGCTGCTACCTGCAGAGTGTAAACATATTATTAGTTATGCCAAGATAGAACAACAATTATGTTGAGTGTTTGATGGCAGCTGTAAATATTATGTAAGACCCTTAGATGAGTCACTGAAAGTTATTGTACTGGAAAGTCATGCCCAGGTAGAAAATTATATTGACTTATTAATGGCAGCTATAGGGGGTGAGGCATACAGGGGTGAGGGGGTGAGGCTACAGGAGGTGAGGGGGTGAGGTATATGAAAATACTGTTTTATACCCTTACATAAGTCGAGCTGCTACCCATAAACCGTAAACTGAAAATTATTTTACTGGTAAGTCATGCCCAGGTAGAAAAATTGTATTAAGTTACTAATGGCAGCTGCTGGGGAAAGGGGGAGTACCTATGTAGATACTGTGTAAGATCCTTAGATGAGTCAAGCTGGTTCCTGTACAGTGTGAACTGAAAGTTTCTGTATTGGTAAGATGCCTAGGGATAAATATTATATTGAGTTATTGATGGCAGTTATGGGGAAGAGACCCTTAGATGAGTCAAACTGTTAGCCATAGAGTGTGAACTGAAAATTACTGTACTGGTAAGTCATGCCTAGATAGAAAACTAATACACTGAGTTATTGATGGCAGCTTCCGGGGGTGGATGTGTAAATACTGTGTAATACTGTGACACAAGTCAAGCTGCTACCCGTAGAGTGTGAACTGAAAATTAATGTATTTTTAAGTCATGCCAAGGTAAAACAATTATTCCATTCATGGCAGCTGCATGGGGGAAGAGGGGATGTTTTATAATGCTATAGCCTACTTCTTTACTGCTTTTACGGCAAACAAGGAGATAAATGGGTGGGCAAATAAAGGTGATCAGTTAATGATGTGGAGTCGAGTGTAGCACGAAACGGTTCCAACTGGACCAACTCTTCCAGAGCAATAATGTTTTTTTTTCCAGTAAAAGATTCAGATTATACAAGATGGAAAGCCAGCGCTCGATAAGGGATAGGCCATGTAAGTAAGCTTTAGTTGTAGGACTTCGGCCTTTGGTTTCAAAGGTAGTGGGTCCAATTTCCCGCTCAGTCATCTGAGATTTAAGTTCAAAAGACAACTTAAATAGGTTTTGTAGTGCTCCGAAGGTTAAATAACGCTGAACCAAAAGTCAAAAGGTTTTCACCTCAAAACTTGCTAATTTTCAACAACCCTTATTGGTCGGCTTCCTCAGGCAGTTAAGCCACTAGCATCCACACTCGCATTCTTCCCTAATGAATGTGTGTGTGTGAGTGTGGATTTAGCATTCGTTTTTAAATGGTTCAGACGTTAGGTTGGTGTTCGCGTTCTTTGCAGGTGTACGAGCTGCAGTGATTCAGAAATTCGTTGCAGGCTTCTGTATAGGGGTGACGTGACACTCTCCGTAATGCAGACGCCTTAGGCTTATAAGTGTTTACAGATAACTGTCCGGGGCCTACCTACAGCAATGAAACTGCAACCAAATTTGAAATTTACAGTAGATTGCGTATTTGTTTTTACGGTACAATATAAGCATGTTTCTTTAGGTTGCAGTGTGTACAAAAATTAGTAGAGTTGTCAACATGGCAGTAACTGATCTGCATTTCTGGCACTGGATAAGATACTGTTGTAGGTGGTTTACTAAATTTCTTTAGTGCCCGTTTCAGGTAGCTAATGAAAATTGCCGCATCAATTTAATTATTTAATTTATTTAATTAATAATTTTAATTACCTAATTTAAACAATACCCTAACCAAGAAAATTACTTCATTGAAATTATGGTTGAAAGACCGGGAAGGCGCAACAAGCAGTTAGTTACCTGTACATATAGTTGTAGGTTGGTTTAATTTTTCGTTGTTGACAAACCCTCAAATCACAATTAGTAGTTCATTTCTCTTGCACCTGGTATTCAAGCTGCTGTATGTTGATTTTTTTTTTCAAATTTTAATTTTGCATTGAAAATGTTGCTTACCTACTAAAGTGATGCATGTGTCACAACAGCCGCATATACCACTCTCCTTTTTGATGTATTGATTTTCTCCCCGACATGCTCCTTCCCGTACGTCACACTTCACTGTTGTGCACACATTTTCTACGCAGTTAGAGTCAGTCTCTACAAAATAAAGAAATTCTTTTGGAACATATGAAAACTACAAAACATCCTATGTAAACTAAAATTCCAATGTAAAATCTAGAACGAGTAATGGGATAGACTAGACTTTACTCACGATTTTCGTACCATGAAATCGACCGTCCTTATGGAACATAGATGTGTATCGGCTGTAGGGTATTCTTTTTAAAATTTTTAATCTTACGTGATACGCACATTGCCGCATACATGCATGCCAAAGTACTCACTAAAGTACTTGTAACCAAATGTGTATCCACTTGTTTAGCCAAATGGTAGCCTACACCTAGTTTAAAAAATAAAGTGGTGTAGGCCTACCCAGTGAACGTCTACTGCGTGCATATCAATCTTTTCTATGTAGGAGGAAGTTAACCACGGCCATCACACTATTACAAAACGATGCAGGGGGTTCTGAACTGCGTTTGGTTTGAATTTAATTCGACACAGGTAAGGCAGAGAATTCATGTGGAATAAATCAGATATTGATTCAAAACTATCTTGGATATAGACAGCCAATCCTTCAGAATTACGCAGCAACCTAAACCCTTCATGGCTACGACGTACACCACACATGAGAATTTAATAATTGAAGGTCAGGCAAAGCAAATTGTTTGTGTCTGTTAACAGCAAAGCACTCCCAGTTGTACAGCACCCACAGCTGCAGATCTATTACAAATTGACAAATACGGTTTTCATATACACCTACCAGGATCCTTACTTGCATTTGGTTTGAACTTAATTCTACACGGGTAAGGCACGTGAAATTCATGCGAATTTCGAGTGAAATTTGAAATGAATCACATATTGGTTAAAAAATATCGTGGATACAAACAGACAGACACCAGAATAATGTGCCCCACATTGCGCGTCACTAAAAAAAATAACCTGCCAATGCTTCATAACTACAGCGCAACCTAAAATACGTTATGTTTATTGCATATGCCTCACACGAGAATTTAATAATTTAAGTCCAGTCAGTAAAATCAAATTTTCTAAGGGGACCAAAAAACAGTGACCAAAGCACAGCCAATTGGCCAGTGCCCTGGCTACTACAGCCATTGGACTATTACAAATTGACATAGAGGGTTTTCAGATATACCACCAGCTTCTATTAAACAAAATTCAAACTTATTTGTGCGTAAATAAGTCAGAGAATTAGCCAAAACACTAATCTAAGAGGACGCAAGATGGGAGCGCATCTCTGGCTTATGGATACGTACGACTGTAATCCAAATCACCAACGCAGCAATTCGTAATGGTTTCCAAAAATGTACTGACAGGAGACAAGTTGGTCATGGGTTGGTAGTAGAAGGTGATATTTGGTGAACTTTATCTTAGTGGGGATGGCAGGGGTGATTGGTCCACTGAAACTTGTATTGTAATATAATATTAAAGGGGTACATAAAACAAGAATATATAATATATTGCATGGGCTACTGGGGCATTTGGAAAAGGAGTACACGCAATTGTGGCAACCTCCCTTTTCCAGGGTCCCCAGCACAATGGTGCATGGAATAAAAGTTCATTGATAGTCCATTGTGCACTTATTTGTGCTCTCATGGCATAATTATGGCATAGGCTGAGTAACTGAACTACTGTCATTACTGTCTGTATGTCTGTCTGGCTGGCTTTGTGTTTGTCCAGGCTCACATTCTTAAACCACTTATCAGATAGAAGTCAAGCTGGTACTCTGTTACAGCTAAATGGGCCCTGGTACTGCTGAAATTTCACCCTTATTTTGTTCATGGGAACTAAGAAAACGTAAAACCACAAATTGTAAATCACAAACAGTGTTTATCAATACACCTGTGTTGTTTCCCAGCCATGACTAAAAACGAAATAGGCAATTGTCACACGTTACATTTTTGTCACATACCTTATGTGCATTGGCCGGTGTGCCATTTAGTCACTGCGTTTTTATTTTATCTGGACAGACATTGTAAGAACAAGCTGTATGACTGATCCTCGTCAGGCCATATCTGGCTGAATTCAATAACGTTCAAGTTTTTAAAATCAATAATAATTTCTTGCTAAACAATGCAGAGTAATGGTATTTGTGACAGCAAAGACACTTTTAGATTTGGATATTTCTTTCCAGACATTGCTGAAGGGAGGGCACTTGTAACCACCAATATAGTGGTCGGGTATTTGTAACCACCGAGATACAATACTATTTCTTTTGAAATTGAATATTTTTATCCAGACATTGTTGAGCATGGCACATAGTGAACACCAAGATAACAAGAATATTACGTTTAGAACTGAATATTTTTTCAGGTGGCGTATTAGTGATAACCAAAATGCAATACTGTTACTTCTGGAATTGTTGAACATCAACGTACCGAATATTTCTTGCCAAACATTTTAAAGGAAGGTATTTATGATCACCAAAGGTACAAAAATATTAATGAGTACTTACCACATAAGTTGGTATCGTTGTTACATTTCAGATTTCTGGAGCATTCTCTGCCAGCCATGGAACAGTCTCGTCCTTCACCTGAAGAAATATGGAAAAAAAAACCACTGAGACTATTGGTTTTATTATCTTACATATTTAAGAAGTTTGGTTTTAGAATTGGATGATCAACCATACCGAAGTAAAGCCCCCCCCCCCCCTTTTCAAAGAGTTGCTGGTGACCAAGATAAAACATACAGAGGAGTTCAACCAAGTTTGAAGTTCGAAGATGCATTACATTGTCTATCTTATTTCAAACCCTCTTCATTTGTTACCTGCAATACGTTTGACATGCACATTTTTAACCAAATATTCAGATGACGTCATGCTCTCAAAACAAAGGTAGTGAAATTACCAATTTAATCTGCCAGCACTGAACGTAGCGTAAAATTTAGTGACATGAATAGAATAATTTAAGTTCACGGACTGTATGTATCTTGAGGGCCTGTTATAACGTGCTTTTAGCCTCCGTGGTTCTCCGTTAGATGTAAACCTATTGTAATAAGAAATAATACCGATCCCGTTAACAGCATTGGTGTCATTGCTTTCGTGAGTGAAAGCTTGACTACAGCCACTCTGTTGATAATGTCTGATCACATGCCTGGCCAACGTTTTACCACCTTGCAGACTGATTTGGTACTTACCATCACATTAGACAATTATTTAGGAAAGTATCTTACAGGTTTAATTTGGTGCTTATTTAGCATACATCCTTTCTTTATTTGCCGAATTGATGTAGACGCTACAGTCGCAACTGCAGTTTTGGTAAACTATCATAAATTAGCATATGACAATCTCTCCGATCACGTTTTGTTGCTAGTGCTTTATACGCATGACAAAAGAAGGAAAAGGAATTACAGGAGAATTAAAGTGCACTATTGTGTTTTAAATATAAGACAATGTTTTTGAGAAAAAGTATAAAACACTATCTGCGGTTATTTAAAAAAAAAACTTGTAGTTCTGCAACACATGTTCATAATACTCCAGACGGTCTCTGAAGGTCAACTATTGTTTGCTTTCACTGCAAGTTATTCAATGTGGTTACATGACCATTTTGAAAGCCCTACAGAGGGACCTACATTTTGGCCTTCTACCTTCTGCCGGCCATGTAAACCTCCACGCATGGAGCACTCTCCGATATGGCACCCTAAACAGAAAACTTTTTTGTTACGTGGTTTGTATTTTTAAAATTATTTCCATAGCATGTACATTGTATACACTACGGAAAAAATCCACGTATACCAGACATACCATTCTGAAGCCATGGCTCGTGTGTAGTGGGCTTTTGTTAATTTAGGTGAAAACAACAAACACAGTGTATCAACAAAATAATATGAACTTACATTGCTAATACAAGAAACTGAATATATGCATCACTGAACAGTAAACTAATAATACTCTGATATACAAATAATATATCACTTTAACAAAAAAAAGTACACAGTGTATTTTTACTACTTAACAACAGAATAACGAGAAAATATAAAACCAAGAGAAAACCAACAAAAAAGACAATTTTCCTTTTTTTCCAAGTTTCTTTCCCTTTACAGCAATATTTGATATTTTAATTTGTAATTAGCTTTTACTTTTTTTAAACTCCCCATTTTTTCAATTCTCGTCATTCCCTTATTAATATTTTTTAATATTTCTGGAAAATAACAGTCTTAAAGTTTGCATCCGTATTATTATATACCATTATTGGCTTAATACAGGTTGTTTTTTTATATGTACATTCAAAGCGATTCTTCCGTAGTTTTCCAAAACTTTCAAGCACGCTGAAAAGTTACAGAGGAAAGGAAACATGGCGGACATGCGTAGGGCTTACACTTAATTATTCCGAAAAACACTGTGTAAAATGTCCACAAATTTACGCATAAATAGGTGGTAATTAGTTTCCAGCAGTTTGTACCCTGTAATACTTCAAATGCAATGTACAGCTTAACGTTTAGAGACGCAACATGTGTTTCAGATATAACGATAGAGGACATATGACACGTTAGTGCACAAAGCCAGTACTCCTCATTCAGATCAATTTTTAAGTTTGAGTAAGTTGCATTTTTACAGTTGAAAGAACTGGAAACAAATTGCCAGAGAAAAGGTTTAGCGTGAACATTAAGTTCAGAATTGCAACATGCATCAAAAGTGATTATTTCCAATGAAAACCACTGCTGTTTAACTTTGGCTATTTTGCAAGATTTAGGCCATTCCAAATTTTAAAAGCATAGAGGAAATTACAAGCAGCCAGTTCTGAAAAGTATGTGGAACATGAGTGAACATGATATTCTTGTGTACAATATAGCTCGTATATAGTTTAAATATCGACAATTTTTTTCAACCAGTCGAGGTATTTTTAAGCTGATAAAACGATCTCACTCCTCGTTCAAGCATTCGTTTTTTTTTTTCACTATGGGATGTAACTCGTGAAGAAGAAAAAATGATCGGTAATAAACTGGCTATTTTGGTTTTACACTGACTGTTTACTGCAAGAATTAAGCGTTTTCTCTCAACAAACACTTTGTGAAATTAAGTGGCGAGATCAGGAAGTTACCAATAATTAGGAAATTGATAAAATCCATATAACCGTGCATTTTTACTGAGTAGGTTTGTATGTCGGTAAGCCGGATTAGGTTTCTTTCTTGTATAAAAAAATCTTACAGCAAATTAGGTAGGTTGACATCCAACGCCATTCATTTGCATACATTGTTTACATACGTATAGTGTTCAAAGTATTAGAGGAAGATGGTACGCACCAACTAGGGTTATGCAAGCATGACAACAGCCACAGGTTCCTCCATTTTTCTTAATGTAATGATTGTCTCCCCTGCATTCCGCTTCTCTGAAATCACAGTTGACTGATCCACAGGCGTCTTTAGGACACTCCAGGTTGCCTGATGAAGTCTCTATGAATGTGTAATAAAAAGGGTACAAAATATAAACTTTACGAACAGTTATTATTTAGTTTATATATTTATTATTAGGAAGTGCATATTAGAATTCGTTTGCGCACAAGGATTTTCAGAAAAAGGATAAACGAGGCGATGGTAAGATCCCACAATACAATGCTGCAACTTGTAACATTGGTGTGACAATAGGTGAGGCGATCAAAACTGACTAGAGTTCACTCGAACAAAGTGTTACGATGCTTGCTTGGACGCTGAAAAAGTGACATTACCGTTGCATCTTGTCCGAATTAACATTGTCTGCTGGAGAAAGATTAATTCTTTGTTGGTAACCAATATGAAACGATCTTGGTTTTCGCTTTAATCTTTCAGTTTTAAACCATATGATGCTTAGTGTCTAATTTGGGCAGCCGACTAGACTACATGACTTATGTAGTTCTTTAGTACAAGCTTAGGGAGGCCAGTTTAATTGTTTTCCTTGATTGTTTCCCAAATCCCCATGTTAAGACGTGACAATATTGCTGAATAAAACAATGGTGTAACAAAGAAGCTGGACAAACCAAACAGTGAAACTATAAGTGAATCAAGGATAATGAAACAAACATTAAAGATTGGTCTTGTGAGAATTTCAAGAGGTGCTGCATTTAATGTCCGTATTTAGTTCTTATTTACCATTTGTTATAAATTACCTGATTCTCTGACACATTTCGG